>JBBPME010000051.1:0-79999 GCA_038090155.1 Rossbeevera pachydermis
CTAAGGGTTTGTACTATGTTTGTCTTTACCAAAGCTAAGCGAGATTCCCACAGGTGATTGCGGGGCGCTTCATGCCCCAGTTTGGAGTTAAACATTGGAACGGTTTTTGGAGTCACTGTATGTTCATAAAGAACCTCAGATATGTCAAATTCGAGCAACACTGTTCCCAAATTGGATTGACATTTTACTAGATATACATATATATAACATACTCACTTTACTTAAGTGAAAGTCACCTCTCACAAAGCAAGGGGGAGTGTTGAACGAATAGAATGTATAAGTGTACATATACCACAATACCACATACAGGTGGATTATATAAGCGTACAGCTCGAGATTCACATGTACATGTACGAGATTAGATATACATATATCTCCGTTATATAAGCTCTGCTCTCAGGATAGACAACAGAGATGTTTCCTTGCCCTCTAAACCCTCGCATCATCCAGCCTACAAAGCTACCTACCAAGTAAGTAACAGCCTTTACTCTTATTCCTCTGTAGCCCCTGTCCAGGGATGCTCGACTAGCTCCCGCTGCCTTCGACACATGATTCTGATATTGACTATCTATGTCATGATTTCAACTCTGTTTCTGTTTCTACAACTACATAACCATGACTGGTGCTGGAAGGGATAATATGCATTGCTTCCTAACCTATGACTGAATGTATGGAATCACAGCCTGATTGTGATATGAAGTCCTCAGCCCATTGCACTGGCATGTCCTCAGAAAACTAGAATCACATTGAATAGAAGACTGGCAGATGAGGGTGTGTGATCAGCTACTGGGGTAATGTGGCAGTGCTTGCTATGCGGCCGCCGCATGCCCTTTACGCACTTTCCTATCCATCGGGGCATGTCACTTATCTATCTATACAATGGCTATTGTGAGTTCGATCAGTCACCTCGGAACATTTCGTGAAGTGTGGGGAGGCATTCATACCCACCATCTCGGCATCACCCTAACAATATTATCAAGGCGGCGCAATGAGCAGGTAAGAGTACGCCGGCCTCGATTGGGGAGGTCGATGATAGCTGAACTGGTCACCAGACCCAGCCAGAAGTCATATGCCAGTGGATTAAACTAAGAATAACACCTTAATCTGTTTCGGCCCTCCGGTGGAAGCGCCTTGGAATATAAATTCGTCTACTGCCTAGCTTGGATGGGTTCATTTTCCCCCATGCTACTGACTCCAGATTCCAGTAGACTTGCTCAGCTCTTCGACGAGGTCAAGTGCGACATCCTCTCCAAGAATCAAGAAGCAGTCAATGATCTTGAGCTCGAAAGAATATCGAGAGCCTTTGTCTGTCAGTCTAACTAGCCCTTTGGCTATATCTTTCCCACTCCCAGTGTTAACACGATGCCCCATCCGGTAGCGGACACCCTCACAGGTACATAATGCACGCAGTCTCTATGCGACAGACTCGAGAGTGAGCTGATTTCTACAATGCGACAGTTCCAACGAAGGAGATGAGGGAATACGCATTGCGTGCTTCACTCGGCGACGACGTCTTCTTTGACGAATCCACATCTACCCTCGAGGCGCACATCGCCAAGATCACCGGGAAGGAAGCCGGTCTATTCTTTCCCTCTGGGACTATGTCCAACCAGGTTGCTCTGCGGACACATCTCCAGCAACCGCCTCACTCCGTCATCACTGACGCTCGGGCTCACATCTATCGGTGAGCATCACGGCCCGGCCCGTTTGCCTACGAGTTCTTATAGGTCGTCAGGATGGAGGCCGGCGGTGCTGCGTTCCACTCGCAGGCAAATAGTATTCCCATCTTTCCCGAGAATGGTGCGTTCGTACGAGGGGGAAGTTTTCGAATCGTCGTCTGATGACGTCGACTTGGTAGGTCATCATCTGACATGGGAAGACATTGAACCACGCATCGTCTCTGGCACGGACGTGCACGTGTGAGTAGGAGGCATGATTTATCAACGCACGTCGGCCAAAATCCCGTTCCCTGACCGATATCCACCAGTGCGCCCACGCGAGTCATTGCCCTGGAGAATACTCTCAACGGAACCATCATCCCTCAAGGGGATGTCCGGGAGATTTCAAGGAACGCGCATGCTCGAGGCATTATCATGCATCTCGACGGAGCACGGGTCTGGCACGTCGCCATCGAGACAGGTCTGTCTTTGCAAGAGATTTGTGAGCCCTTTGATTCCGTCAGCTTGTGCCTCTCCAAGGGCCTCGGTAAGACTTTGCCTTTGCCTTTTCACCCAGCTCCTCGAAGTTTGTTACTTTTTCGGCAGGTGCACCGATCGGGACGTGCTTGGTCGGACCGAAGGCCTTTATCACCAAGGCGCGTTGGTTTAGAAAGCTCTTTGGCGGCGGAATGCGGCAGACAGGTTATCTGGTTGGCTGCGCTGCCTATGCGCTCACGCACAACTTTCCTCTTCTTCCTCGAGTTCATGCACTTGCAAAGCGCATGCAGCAGGGCTTAGAGTCCATCGGAGTCGAGATCACCAGTTCGGCCGAAACTTGCATTGTACGTCTCCCTGGAAATTGGAGTAATACTTGTTCTCACGACGTGATTGGCTCCGTAAGTTGTTTTACGATCCATCAACGATTGGCGTGGAGTACTGGGAAATTGTAGAGCGTGCTGCTGCGCTCGAAAAGCCCATCAGGATCAACGGATCTCGGATCGTACTGCACATCCAGACCTCTCCCCGCGCGGTCGAAGACTTTATTGACCTTTTTAGGACATTGAAAGAAGAGAAGGCAAAGGCAGGTTGGACGCCCGATCAGGTACCACCCAAGAAACAGAGACTCTTCCGGGACGTATATGTTAAGGCTACCAAGCCGGCGTAAGGTGTACGCTTTGCCGCACGGGTCTCCAGACGATGTTATATTCTGTGTTGGTAGGGAAATGGAGTGCATCGTCAGGACCTAGGTGTGCCCGAAGCGTTTCATAGATCAAGACATTCAATCACGCCATTTCGGTAGGGTATACTTCACGTCAATCCAGAAACTGAACTGTCTTAGTCGAACTTTTATCTTCGCAGAAGGGTGTAGATGAGGTATCTTAAGCAAGTGAGTGATGACCACAGACGCACGCAGGAGAACGTCGCTCCACCGAACCCTGGCTTTGACAACCTACTATATTGCGTGCATACGACGTGCGACTTCTCTCTGGAATGATCTAGGCCACCTCGTCAACAAAACGACTTCTCGACCTCAACCCCAACCTTAACCCTTGCCTACGTATCGTTGCTTTTCATACTCTCTCCAAAGCGACTTCATGATTGTCTTCCCACCTGAATCCAGCGCAGATAGCATCAGTGCGTCTCTACTATGTTCCCCTACCATCTCGCACAATGCAAACAACCCCTGCTCGAGCCCTCGCCTCGTCTCCGCATCCACGATACACAATGGATCGTTGAACGCGTCCACGTACGCGATGAGGACGTACGATGCGTGCTTTGCAAACGGCTTGGCCAGCGATTCCGCCCTCTGCGGTTCTGTCGACGTCGTCTGGCCGTGCGTTCGCGGAACTGTTTTGGTCGAGAGTGAGGTGAGGAGACGCGCCAGCGAGCGAGCGTCGTCCGAGGAGAGAGGTTGGGATGCACACAGCCAAGAGGGGAACGTGTCTGTGACGATCTTACTTTGTTTGGCTCCAAGCTGTGGACGGATCTTGCGAATGAGCATCAACAATCGGCAAAGGACGAGGCTGAGGTGAGGAAGGGTGTGCACCACGAGGTCGCGTCGCAGTCGGACGAGAGCGCCGATAATGGTAATGATGTGGTGGAAAATGGGGAAGACGGTCGCGGCGTCGTGCTCTGAAGAACCAGAGAGCATTTTATACAGGAGCGACCATATGCTACCGAGATCGACGGAACGAATGGCTGCTGGCTGTCATCAAACGTCAGCAGATCCGTCGGGCACCAACGCTGGTGAATACCCACCCGATCTGAACAATGCCGGGCAATAAATTCCAGGCAGTGCAATTTTAGATGTGATGAGCGCGCATAAATCTCTTCTCGATCAGCGAACAAATTCAAACATCGCGTCGCAAAAGTTTGAATGATCTTGAGCGTGCCTGCAAACTTTCGTCGGGACGATGAACGCGCCATGGGGACGAAGACGAATTTACCTTGAGGTGCGTCATGTAACACGACCCTACTGAGACAGATTAAACGTTCACGTTTCTCCCTTTCGAGTCCACTTCCTTCCATTGCTTCTGCGAGAATATCCAATAAATAAGCAAAGTCCTGGACAGACAATTTCCTTGAAGCTTGTGCGACGCAAGTGTTCATTTCACTGTTCCCGTCGTTGACCACGTAGAGACCAACCAGGACATCAAGATGAATACGATGTGAGATTTCAGGTATACACCAGAGCTCTTCAAACAGGAGCCCGAGGACACTCGAACAAGTTTTAGAATCCAGTTTTACAGAATTTTGGGCACGAATCATTAGGGTTGCCAACTTCAACCCAAGCGGATTCACAGCAACTTGAGCTACCAGCAAGTCAGGACCACTGACTACACGACTATAATGGACGTACGATTCATTCCAAGCCAGCGCGTCAACGACAGCATGCAAGACCACGCGCCGATTTCTTCACTCGAGAGCTGACCTAGCACATTGGCATTGGCATTGCTTCCCACCACCTTTTGAGCCGGTAACGAGAGTGCGGATTCCAAAGCCTGGACAAGTGTTTTCAAGGACTGTTTAATGCTATCCGATATGCTAGTGACTGTTCGACAAATGTATTCAATTTTTATCACGAGAGCGTACCTAGCGGGATCAAAACCACTTGTCAGATACCCGATGAGCTTGAGGACACTTGACTGGACGACGACATGTATCCACGTCTCCTGAGAGCTCATCCGTGAAAATGGTCTAGCGGTTACGAGCGTGGATATAATTTTGGAGATGGATGCTTCTACCTCCGACTCTTGCGAGCGCAAAAGACCCCTAAAGCGAAAAATGACTGTCAGTATACATAGAGATGAAAACATCGTGACATACACAGTGGGTAACTGAATCAAATCGAGGGTAACACACGTGAGAACATGTGAAGTGGAGAGGATGCATGCAGGAAAGCTGAGGAGATGGTTGACGTAGGCTAGGGAAGTCTTTCATACACATTTTACATGAGCACCACCAATGAACAATGATATGAAACTCACCGTGGGACTGTGTGTGGTTAGGAATCCCCCCATGTGCTGCAGAAACAACCGGACGCACGTCAGTCGGCAAGACCAAATATTTGATTCCGCCGCTGCGACGCTTTCACCCAATTTCTCTGTGTGAACCGCCTTGGTGTTTCCTTTGTTACTCCGCCCGTTTCCATACTCTAACACTTTGCAAATTTGAACGTCTCCAGCCATGGCCCTCTTCATCAGCTCGGCACGTACGGGTCGAGTGAAATACTCTGGAGATACATGCAGAAGGAGTCGGTATGAATTGCATGCTAGAGCAAGCTCAGACTGAGCTGCTGAAGTAGGTGAATGCAACTCGACTGCGTCGGCGGGGAAATGGTACAAAGAGAGGGGTGAAGTTAAGGTCAGTACGGATGATAGAAACACGGCTGTCGATCGGACTTGAATAAAAAGTCAGGCTGGACGACGGAGCGACGGACCTCGTATGTTATGTAGTTCCCAAAATTGCGCATTTCGAAGGAGGCCAAGAAGAATACCGCGTAACGTAACAGGTGCATAGTTTCGCTGCTGAAAATTCGCATTAGAATTCTCCGCAGCATTTTTATCGTGTAGGTCAAGTGGAACGGAGAGTAAAAGTGAAATGAGACTCTCGAGAATTTCCGTAGAGGCCAGCGCGCTACCGAATACCGAATAGTCAGCGGAATATCTGTCGACGTAGGAAAGGTAACTTACTCGAGAACGTCTATCCACCTATCCATTAATACATATAGGACTGCGAGTGCCAGATTGTCACGAGTGAGAGCCGTCGAATCACCAGACCACTCTGATTCAGACGAGACACAACTAGCAACAATGTCGCGCATCACAATAAAAACTGGTTGGGTGTCCATCTGTTTGTCGGGTTCGCGTTGACGTATGTACCATATATGCCAGAGAAGGGTTCGAATCTGGTGCCATAGTGAGAAATAGAGGATAAGGAAATCCAAGGGCCATGCAAAGTAATTTACGCACCGTTTCAAGAACCAGTGCCGGATCCGATGACTCATCCCGTGCAACTTTCAACAGAGTTTCAACATTCGCTTCCTGAAGTCGATCGGAGTCCCCAAGTAAAATAGATACCCGAGAACGGACGTCATAAAGAAATCGAAGAGCAGCAGCTGACACAATCTGAAGATAAAGTGCGCCTGTTTCGACCGCACGCTTTCGTTTCTTGTCGTGTCTACCTTTCAGCGTGTCATTGTCCCCGTCTAATCTGGGCCGTTCTTTGAGGGTGTCCCAAATAATGGACCAACCCAATTCACCAACATCGCCCCACAAATGTCCCAAAGAATGTTCCCCTTCATTGGTGTAGGCATTCACAGGTAAATTGGAAAGAACCATTGCTGCAACGCGGCAAGTGTAAGAGAATGCCGCAGCTTGAGCTTGTTTTTCGGGTCCACCCTGATCTATGTTCTCGGTAACCTTTCGTTTTTTAGTGGCCCTCCCCTCTTCCAGGTCTGGATGCTTAAGGGTACCCCAGGCGCTTCCAATGGCCTGAAGCGCAGCAGTCGCAAGAGGTACAGTTTGTGTGGGCGTCAATGATGTACGTATGGCATAGGAGAAAATAGGTAGGTGGTCCGAGAGGGGAAAAGACCTAGCGGCAGACGGTGGAGAAGATGTCCAACTAATGAGAGTGGAAGAGCTCGCAGCCGCAGCACCTAGAAGGGTCAATGCGTATGTGTGCACTGTACGTGTCTTGATATGATATTCGAGCACGTGCGCAAGAAATTCCGAGAATATCGTTGTTCCGAGGATGAGTGGCGGCGAAATCTAATAATAAGGTCAGACTTGGAATCATAAAAAGAGTGAGCATAAGACTACTCGCTCTGATCAAAGCAGATATTATCCTGTCTAAAATAGATCCCACAAGGCTGTACTCAACCCGCACAAGCACGTCCAAGAGTTGTAGAGAGTGTGTTATTTGATTTGCTCGACGACACCCCTTACCATTGAAAGAGGAATCAACAGCTTCCAGTGTCTCGATGGCCCTGTCCCTTGCGTTTCCCAAAGAAATTTCCCCTCCAAATTCGTCATTTGCATTTGCCTCATCGATATGGCCACTGGGGGAATAGGCGACAAAAAGCCGCTCTTTTGCCACGATCTCAAAAACACCAATAATGGCCTTCCACTCCTCCTCTTCAAAATCCTCTCGAAGGCCTGCGGAACTTCTGGCGAGAGCCCAGCATCTTGCTACAAATTTCATCCCACTCTTCCTAAGTTCTTCCCTTCCACCCACAACGCTAGTTGCTGAGACAAAGAGCATAGTCCTATGCTTATGCGTCGCATTCAGAAATGATATGAAAAGTCTCGGGAGAACGGGTAGGAGTGACAATATGAGTGACGGGGACGAGGAAAAGGCACCAAACAGTGTATCAAGCGGTTGTTTGAGAGCATCGACAGAGAAGATGGTGTCTGTTCCTGCAGCATATATACTGTCTTGGAGTTGTTTCAAGGATGAGGAACCAGTGAGGGGAGGACTGGTGTGGATGGTGGTAAGCCAGGAAGAAAGGTGGGTGGTAAGAAAGGAATTGTAGAGCTGGATGGTCATGGGAGACGTATTTAGTCCTGGAATCGGAAATTACCAGGGTCTGGCCACAACTGACCAACGACCAACGACGAGACACTCACTTTTTTCTTATTCCCTGCATTTGCAAACGCATTCCTGTATGTGCTTACAATAATAGAACAAATCCAACACAGATTTTCGTCCACACGCTCCCATTCAGTACAAGCGTCAAGGACAGCACGCAGACATTCCCCATGCGCATCAATACCAATCTTCTTCTCTGCCAAGGGCCAAAGAACAGAGAGTGCAGCCCGAGCTGGGACAAGGACTTGGGATGAGCGAAGATTAAGCAGCTCAACAATGATCGCGTCAAACTGGAGGTGACTGAGCAGTGGGAGGAGCCATGTCTTTGGGGGTCGTGCGGCTGTCATGGATTGGGTGGAAAGCACGTTGGAAAGCAAGGTCCAATACCTAGGATCCGCGATAAGGTCAGAGCTAGATGTTGTACCCTTTCCGTGGCGCGTTTTCTTCGCAAGCAGGGTGAGTATCCATTCCCCAATAACTTCACCTTTGTTTAGTGCGTGCAGAGATGGGTCTGACCAAGCCAAACATGCTATTTCTATTTTCGAGGGCCCTGGGGTAGAGGGAGGGTCGGTGGATGTTTTGAGGAGGCGCACAAGTGCATGGATAGAGTGTATGTTATTCGTCATGTCGGATGAACGTTACGAGCTGGCAAAATAGCGTTCTTCAAATTTTGCGAGTCGGTCCCGTGACGTTTGGTGACGAAGAGTGCTACAGTATGTCACGCCCATCCCCACTGTCATTTTCACAAGCAATCTCAATTGACGACGTTGGTTATGTACTTTGATCAATCAACGAAACTAAGGCTGCTAGCTAGTCCTTTCTATCCCCTTCCCGAGACACCCAGTCGAGCCAGGAACCTTCGTAATTGATGATGCTATGCAAGAGTTGCGTTGTGCGTTCGGGATATATCGGACCATCGGGACACGTACTTTTCGTAGCCATTTCTTCTCGCGATATCACACGCTGAGGAACTTCTCCTGCCGCTTCTACAGTAGAAAACGACTTCCTGGGCCTTACTTGGCTTGTCAAAGCCGTGTTGACTACGGAAAGCCTGAGCGTTCAAGTTCAAGGAATTGGCAAGCACCGAAAGTGGAATGTTCACGGATGAGGGAATGGACCCCCTCATCACTTCGTCGGGTTCCCGGACATCAATCAAGTAGGCATCCTAGATGAGATGGGCTAGCTCGAAAACTAAGGAGAGCAGAACAGAAAAGACCATACGCTACTAGGGCTAAGAGTTTTCGGCTTCAGCTGTTCATAGGTAAGAATGGGGCCCGTCCAATTCTCTTGGAGCTTGTCATTGAGCTTGCGAGCGGCCTTGAGAGCCTGATCGTTGTTGGCTACAGAGAAACGGCGCCGAGTCAAGTACTGCCGAGACGGCGACACGGCCCTGCGCGCGAGGAGGGTCGTTTGAGCAGACGAGCGTGAAGCGTTGATCAGCACTGTCTGTAGCTGCATAGTAGTGAATGTGCGGGCTTGCCCGTTCCCATCAGTTTAGTCGGAGTAATATACACACTCGGAATGCCAGGGGTCTCGGCATCGGCATTTTCCGAAGAAGCAAAATTGCCGCATCAGGTACAAGTGGGATTTGTGCCGCATCTGATCACTAAAATTCCAGCCAGTGTGTCATCTCCTCTCCGCTCTGTTTCTTCGGCGGACGTCAATCCTGGGAGGCTGAGAGCAGTCTCCGTACTTGGCCGAGAGTCCCAAACCAACGTGATGCGGCTGATTCCTGATATGATTATATTACTTTTGATCCGATAGTACTTACATCACATTAACGCTTCCGTGTCTCATCTGCCTCGTATTAGGGTGTTTTACTACCACTACCAGCGAGCGATCTTATCGCGAACATCACCGGCATCTCTGTCATCTATTTGCAGCTGGTTTGCCATTGAAATGTATCGGCTTGCTGTGCTGTGCTGATCAGGATCGCATTCTTATTCGTATTCGCAGGAAACGCTACCGTGACATTTGTATTCCGTCATCGTCAGTAAGCCAAGTTGCTGCCTGAACAAAAATAAGGGCAAGTTTTCAAGCACAGCTGCTGCATGAGGGAGGTCGTGTAAATCCAACACGTCAACTGGACAGTGTAGAGGGAACAGAATTCCACGACATAAACACTGTCTCTCTGGTCCGGGACCCGCTTCTTGACTTCTCAAATATAAATATAATATAATATATCTTTGCAGTCTTAGATCTCTGCGACAATCGACAAGCATTACCGCCATCCGTGAACCTGTTCCATGCGATCCAAGCATCCAGCCGCGTTGCATCCGTGGGCGAGCGGCCGAATACCCGAGCATCTTGTTCCCATAAGCTTCCCGCTACACTGGTACCGAGGTAGGTTTACATGAGTGGCACACGCGATCGGTTGCACCTCAGACTGGAGCGGCCGTTCAAACGTTGATAGCTGAAAGTTGCCATCGTGACGAGGCAAACCTGCAGGAAATAAGCATAGGAATTTATTAGATTAGATTTCATAGATAGTGAATATCTTACGTAATTGAGAGCCAGAGTGTCCGGGGTTCTCCGTCGTTTCCAATCATTAATAATAGTCCAGCAAAAATGCCGCAGCCTCATCGTCCCTCTCACTCACTTATGTACCTCCACCCCGACGCTTTTACCCTCAAACTTATTCATTCTACAGCAAATTTCTCTGTACTTTCTCCCCAACATCCATTTACACTCTTTTCAGCAACACGCTGCAACACAAGTGGGAGCGCAGTTCTCGGAACACTTGTGTTGTATCGTGCTGCTGATCGTTCTGACCAACAAGTGCTGGAAGCACGTTGGCCCCTTCTCGGTTCTCTTCTGCCACCCGGTTTACTTCCTTCATGTTGACCACACTGGATAACCGTTCATGCTCTCCGCATCGTCGATGTCTCACCTCACCTCTCCGCCGTCTATTTCACCTGGCCTTGCAGCATCACATGACCGATAACATTGGTGCCAATCACCCTTGTTATCATGGTCTGCGTGATGATAATCTTGGGCTGGTTCGGTTCGGTTTGGTTCATTCCCCCCGAATCAACATACCAATCTCACACCAGTTCAACCGAGATAAACTGGTCGAAACCATCCATTCCCGGACGTTTTGAGCAGCGTATGGGAGTTTCAGGTGTGATGAAACCTTCCCCCTTTTCCCCCCTTTCTCATTATTTTTATTCTAGATTGATAACCGTCAGCCTATTTTTTTTATGTTAATAGCTGGGAGATAGCCGGATTTCTTCTCTCTTTGCTTCTCTGGGGCGATCAATGGGCTGGCCTTGATTGATTATTTTTCTCGCATGCAGGGCTATTGATGTGTGCGGATAAAACTTCTAGATTTCCGACTGACTGACCCTTTTGCATCATGCGGACATGACTTGCACATGACTGCGTCATGCGGATCATCCACACGCCATCATGTGGGTCTACAGGGATCGCACGTCACAGGTGTGTACCGGGATGCGCATGTCAGGTCCCCATATACGGCAACAGGCGGCCGATCCAAGTCGGGGTTCTTATCGAACTCCGACGCGCCGCTTTAATGAACATGGAGATACAGTTGGCGATGTCCTTGATGGTTACCTCACTGGCATGTTACTCAGTCTTCATCCTAGACACCGATGAACAACTCGACTAGTAACATGTCAATTGGCATGATGATTCCATATCTGCACTTTGGGGAAGGAGACCACCTCATCTTCCAAGTTTGGACCCCTTCGTCCCGCGGCGCGATCGCAGGCGCGTCCATAGGATTTTTTCTGTTTGCCGTCCTGGAACGTTGCCTTGCCGCCTATCGTCGGATTCAGGAATTACGGTGGACGGTAAAGTTCGCTGACCATTGGTTCCTCTTACTGCCAGCATCTAACCACCGGCTAGAATAATCGCACAATGTGATATCGACAAGGAACCAGGCAGTACTATTGTGCGCAAGAGGCTTATACCTCCCTTCAAACTTTCCGAGGATATTCCACGTGGCATAATTCAAGGTATACAGTCGATGTTTGTGTATACCATGATGTTGGCTGTCATGTGAGTCTGGTTTGGTTGATATCTGCAGGTCGAGTTGAAACAGGGACGGACAGGACTTTCAATGGAGCATACATTTTATCTATCATCCTTGGTCTTGGGATTGGAGAGTTTTTGGTTGGTCGGATAGGTCGCAAGTAGCACGCCTTTTTACTGCTTGTAATCTAAACTATGATGGATACTTCATAACAGGTAGTATGCAGTCTTCAACTACTTCAGTTCTGTCTAGCAATGTCAATCACGCATTCACATTTGATGTTCAGTGCAGGGTACCAGCAAGTGACAGGTCAACGTACTAATCTACATCTGCTGGTTCCCGTAGTAAACTTGAAAATAAGGTCACTGTCACGTTGGGAAATCCGACAGGCAATATTGGCTGAATGCAAAGTGAAGTCGAAACTGAAACTGAAACCAAAACTGTGGGTACATTGGTGAGAGTTCAACAACGCTTCCAAGTGAAGCACGTGCATCATAAGAGATAAACGCTCAAGCGCTCATATCTGCAGGAGATTGAAAGATTACAGCCTGTCAACCGTGCCATCTGTTCTATACCAACCAAACAGGACCAATTTCAAGTGAAAAAGTTTTTTTCGCAGGCTATTATATTACCATCTATTTAAATACCGTTAATATTCGTGCTAGTACCTACAGACGAGAATTTCTTTCTTGACCACTTGTTACTACCTCGAAATGCGTTTCGTCCTTGTTGTCGCTACCACGCTCGCTGCCGTTGTGAATGCTCACTTCCAATTGCAGTATCCCATTCCTAGGGGGCCATTTGTTCAAGATTCGGAGCCCACCTTTTGTGGTGAGGACGACGTCAATGCTTAGTGGTGATTACCTGAATGATTAATCTAGACGGGTATACCAACGCGGTCCCAAATCGCACTGTGTTCCCCCTCAACAACGCAATAATTGATCTTAACAGCGAGCACACGACATGGACAGGTAGTTTTATCACTGTCGCCCGTTACTAGACGGATTAACGCCTTCTGTAGCGGGAGTTATTATCTCTACCAATCAGGACCCAACCTCATTTGGGGATTTCAACTCTTCATCTGGGTATCAGATGGTTGTGCCGTACTTCCAAACAACAGGGGAAGGGAAGTTCTGCTTCCCGATTGACATCTCTGCGTCTGGTGTCGCTGGCATCGAAGATGGTGCAAATGTGACCATTCAGGTGATCTTTGACGGTGGTGACGGAATTCTGTATCAGGTTGGGTTTAATCATGGTTATTGCGAGACTTTTGGATTGATTTAATTGCCAGTGTGCCGACTTAACGCTCTCCGCCAATGCGACGGTTCCAAGTAACGCAACTTCCGGCTGTTCCAACATCACGGCGAGCGTAAGCGTTCCATCGCCGACGGCGACATCATCGACCTCTTCATCTGGGGCGAGCGCTGTGATCGGGGGCGGGAAAAGTATAGGCGTGGCGATCTTCCTCAGTGCCGCTACAGCTGTTCTTGCAGGCCTGGTGTCGTTCCTCTGAAGAAATACCCACGACGAAGGTTCTGAGTCGAATTCAGACTTTAATATTATAAAGCATGAATAGGTATCATGATGGGGGGGGGGATCGATTTTGTACATTCACAGTGTTGATTTTTGAAAGTAGTTGAATCCATGAATTGTTGACGTTATGCACGTTCGTGATAATGAGTAGCCATCTTTGAAAGTTGGGATAATGATGACATGGTGTGTGGCCAAGAGTCAGACAGCTATAGGTCGGCGTACACTATTGACACGTCTGGGCTACTAGCCCGGTCACGAACTAGTATTTCGGACGCAGCGGGAACTGAGACCCGTGTCTCCATGATCAAGTTTACATGCGTATTACCTTGTTCGCTATTTGTCGCCTTGATGAAAACTTGGAGGAAACGTCTCCAATCTCCAGGGGAAGAACCGTTGAGAATATCCTCGTTGCATCAGTGGCTGTATGATAGTGTCAGCTACTCAGGACTCAGGGTCTCCGAGTCATACATATGCGGGCATTGGCAAGGTACTCACTCGAATGGTATACCGTATGTCATTATGTCATGCGGAAAAGCCCCACGTGCATGATTTTTTATTGTTGTACAGTCGACTCCCTCCTAACGTATACCCCCTCGGGATATGCCCAAAGGTATACGTTACAAGAGGTATACGTTGAGAGGAAAATGTATAGTATTATGTAATAACATTGTGGTGTGCGCTCTATGGATTTTTTCGACGGACAAGCTAGATTATCCTTTGCTCCTGCTGCTCCCCTTCACCTCCTGAGTAGCTTTGGCATCCATCACTGTTTGGAAAATGTTATCGTCTGTTGCCTCGTATGTTGTGAGTCTCCGCCGCTGGGTTGAGAATGTTCAAGTTGTGTGTGAGGTCGTGGATATCATTGTTGTCGTCGATGATGCCTGTAAGGTAAGGGCATGTGTGTGGTGTCTATGGTGTGTGTGTGACCTCGTCGTCTGTTGAAAAGTCGTGTGCCGCCGAGCGCAACTTGTGGGTGAGACGTGAGGCAGATGTTATTCGTGATAGCGGACAAGGTACAACACGGCTACGAAATAATATAAAGTGTTATGTAAGCGCCAGCGCCAGCGTAACGTAGCAGTCGAATGATTCTATTCTACATCATCATCAGCACTGCGGGTGAGGAAGTGCTCATCATCGACGCTGTAGGTGAGGGTGCATGTGTCATCGTCAATGATCAGGTCACAGTGTCAGGTAATTCGGCAAGAACCGGCATTCACGCTCCCCCGCTTTTGCTTCGAGATACTGTGATAGATGGTTAGGGTTTGGTTATGTGAGCCAAAAACATATATGGAAGCAGTGAGAGGCTAAGTTGCCATTTTCGAACACAACTTGGAGAAAAAAGATTTTTTTCTGAAATGTTTTGGAGATATTTGGGTGATTAGTAATCAAAGGTACAGTCTGTACTGACATCTGTTAGAGGTATAAAATCCCTGCAAACCAACTCGGGATATACAGAAATGTATGCCATATGAGAGGTTATGTGTTACATGGGGTGAAGTATACGATAGGAGGGAGTCGACTGTACTACAGCCAGCGATTCAACGCTGGACCCACCGTGGGTCGAGAGTAGACACGCGCCCAGGTAAGATTGATATCAGAACGAAACGTCAGGTGGTTTCTGGAGACCGCGGCTGATAATCCCACAGTTGGATAACTTTAGGTCCTTACCTACCCAGGTTCAGGCCAGCGGTTGGCTGCGGACTCGGCTACGGTTGACATATACATGTCATAGGGTCCTGATGCCCGTCTACACCTTTGATCGAAGAATGAAGTGAGGACTGGGTACGTCGGAACTGAGCTCTTATCTTGCTCAGTTGTCATTGGATCACCAAGACGCTGAGACAATGCTTTGTCGTGTGTGGCTCTCAGGATTGAATGGCTGGAATGAGACCCACTACCAGTGCCTAATTTGAAACAACTTCCATCACCCGAGTGCGTGGCCGGTTTTCTGACGCACTTTTTCTTGTTGTCCTCGGAATCTCTTATCATAGTCCTTCGATGTTATATCGCTTAGATAGGTCCCTGAATGATGAGCCGATAATAACAGGTGGACCCGGTGTTCGTCTGGAGCGCCCTCGCCAGCGATCTAGGTCCACGTCGATTCCATTCGCAGCGCTATCAGGGTTCGGGACCGGGATTTCAAGTTATGGATTTCATATGATACCCGTAGCCGTCCTCGTTGGGTCCATGGAGCTTCGTCGAGGACATTCAGACACGGATCACTGCGATCCGATTGATTATCCGCAGAGTTGACTGCTACGCGAGTGTATTGAGGTGATGGCAGTCTCCATACGAGTAAGTCGTGCAGGAAGGGAGTGCGTTTCAGGCCTCGCTTACTTGCTCTGGGCCAGCGTAGTATTTGCAAAAGGTTGCAACCTCCACCACTCAGGCTGCTGTTCGAACCTGAAATCGATCCCTTTCTCTCCGTCCCTTGCCAATAACGTTATCCACTCGCGAATCGCCCTTCGGTGAGCAATGGGACTCTCACTGTGAGAGAAATGTATCGGATCACTGACCCGAGACAGTTAGCATTCGGCGTGACATGAACCCAGCGAAGGTTCCATCCGAACGCCCGGACGTCCAACGGATATTCTCATAATATACACGGGAGGAAGATCGTACGCAACCCTAAACAATCGCGAAATCATACATATGATCCCTGTTTCGTCCTGCCGAGGTGAGGCGTAGGTCGTCGCGGCAAATGAGGTCCACGTAATTGATATTCGTCAGGTATCCGCTGAAGAACAAGTGGCGGTGTCCGATTGATTCGGGGCATAATGGGTTCCACTGCCGAGCAGCGCCCCGCACGGCCCTGATCTGTAATCGCAGCGCAGGATAACGCACCTTCTCACCAACTACTCGAGGGTTGCGTTCTCTTCATGAGGTGGAGGTGGAAGTTGTTCCGTCGAAAGCCTGTGCCCGATTCGCCTTGGGAGGTTGTCGGGTGCGAGACTGTGGAGCCCGTGCTCATGTTTAACGAAACAGGTAGTCGGCCCGCTATCTCAAGGAGAACCCACTAATCTTCCTCCTCCTAGAAATCGATATTGTGAGGATCGGAGCACGTGAGACGTGCAGGAAATATATCTTTGACTTCAAACACGTCCCAGACGGTGACCAATGTACCAACGGGTTAATATTCTCCCAGCAACAGCTATTAAAGGAGATGGCGAAGAGGGATTATAATATCCTCCTCCTGGAGGGGTGAGTGAACATGTCCATTTCCAACTCTTCCGGTATCTCCCGACCGATTAGCGCAACTGGATTCACAGCTGGACATTGACACGATTATGATGTGGAGGGGACTATATTGGGCGTGCGGGGTCCGTTTCTGGAAAGCCCCCTGCTTCGCGACGACCCCCCTTCATAGCCGTGCTTAAAGCAGAACGCTAGTTCGCGTAACTTATCGTGTGTATTCTCCTAACCGCCCCCTGTATTGCTATCTCATCCTCGTGGGCTCACCACTCTATCCCAAGCGAACGAAATTAGATCCGTTCAGTCTATCATCCCCGTTAGGAACGATCTGGCTGCGAATTATCTATTGAAGAGGTGACGATCACGCATTTCAATGATGGAGGTGTTACAGCTGGTGATATTACCTCAAGGTCTACGTTTTAATTTTGAAAATGCCTCGTGTGCAAGTCCCATTTAGAACATGGATCGATCCAGTCACATCGGAGCGAGTTGCGGACACGGGAGGCCAAGAATACCGGAGGAAGGTATGCCACATCAGGCAGGCTCGTATATAACGGCAATTTCGCAAGGTTCGAGGCTCTTTGGCCCACTTTTTTTTGTTGATGCACTCGAAGCTCCTTGCCAGCCCACTCGACATGGTTAACTGTTGCACCCTCATTTTCTCCCGCCTCTTCCGAGTCAACAAACGGATCGAGGACACCCGCCAGCATGCCGATATCGCCACACAAAGCAGTGACAAGGACAGCATCAAAAGCTGTTCGGGTCCGGCCTGCACGCACGACACTCTGGCCAAAACGGCACCCATGAAAGTTGGGCCCCGTGTGGCACACACTGAGCAGTTCCTTTGCAAGGGAGGTGTTGACGCTCGGAGACTCGTCGACCTCTCTCGCAAAGGGTTGTATTCTGTGGCGAAGACGATGGGCGGCAACGTCCTGTTGGAGGAGCAGTAAGTGCCACCTCCATTCGATCGCATCAGAATGATTAATCCGCTGCATTCCGACCCAGGTGGGATTGCATTATCCGTCATCCTCGACTCCAGAAACGGAACGAATTCAAAGTCGTCGTGAGTGCATCTTGTCCATCGTGTAGATTGACGTGTGTTCAACGTGTGTAAACAGGTACATTACTCTGCGACTGTGGCACGGTCAACTTGGCCAGATGCGCAAAAGCCCGTACAGATCGAAGCCGCCCAGGGCATCAAAGGTTTAATGACCGTTTTGAACCGACACGGGGATCTTTGCTAAGCTCATTTTTCTTTCTTTCATTTTTCTTCCGGGTTTCAAAGGGTTCAGGGATTTGAATGTTGGTATGTGTATCGTTATGATATCCGGTGACGCATCGCTATGACCTGTATAACAAACTCCAACTTACGACTCGCAACGAAAAAAAGTATCACGAACGACTAATGTTGTACTACCACCTACGCTACTTACAGGCACCATACTATTTACAAAAAAATATATCACAGCAATGTTAATAGATTTTGACGATTTTTGCGATTTCACGCGGACTTTGCAATACGGCTCTCTGCCCTGCTGGCGTATCCTGTCCATGACTATGGGAGAATTTTCATTCATACCGCTAAGTGAAGCCTAATCGATACATACCTCGTCATAGAGCGCAACATTTGGTGCTCCCAACAATTTCAGACCCAGCCATAATATTCCAGCTGTCATGCCACTTCCACACGAGGTGGTGATTGGACGTGCTCCAGTCAGCACCAACTGCGCCTGGTCAGCTCCGATGGCGTGCACGAGGGCCTGGCGTAAATCGGGTTCAGATAAGAAAGTGGTATATTGGGCAGTGGAACCGGGCACTGTGTTAGTTTTGAGGAACACATTAAATGGAAGCGAGAATGAATGGGGTATGTGACCGGAAGATAGACCAGGGCGAGGTTCGGGGTCAGTGCCAAGGAAACTATACGTTGTCGTGGATGAGCAGGTCGTAGGATGAGCAGGATAGTAGAGAGAGACATACCGGCCACGCGAACGCGCATCGACCACCAATTCGACGGCAGGATCTAGCGCTGGGTCCGGGAGGGAGTTGGCGACCACCTGCTCATAAGCTTCCATCGGCTCTCAGACAAACGTGATTGGTCGATAGCGCAAATGAAGTCTCACAGCGGACAGCATCTCCTTCGAAGACAGGGGTGGGATACGTGGACCACTTCTCTTCTCCGGGGGTCCCACCGACCGTATCGAAACCTTCAGCCACCCAACGTGGGAGACCACCATCAAGGATGCTGGACTTTTGATGGCCGAATGCCCTGAACATGAAGAGGGCACGAGGCGAAGAGAAGACACCGTGTGTATCGTATCTAAGTGATCGTTGTCTCTTCCGGGGTATTCGCTCGAATGGAAAGGGCCCTCACATTACCACATGAGAGTTTGGATGAATGCCCAGTCTCTCTGTCTCGGAAGTGGTCAACGTCGAGAGCGACTGCGAGGGCATGAAAAGAAACGGACCACACGCATCAGCAAAAACGCGCTCGGAAGGCATCATGTGTTTCAGGCCCAGATCATGGGGGCTCGCGACCTCGTCGAGGTCCAAAAAATGTGCGCCTGGAATGCGCTTCTGGTGGAACTCCTGGAGAGGCCGTCGCGGGGAGTTGGGCATGAACCAACTGGCATCTAGAATGGACAGATTGCCCGTCGATGCCTGATCGCGCAGGTTGGCGGGCGAGAGCAAATATGGCGCTGTCGCCGTCGTGGACATGAGCCTGGAAGCAACGTTCCTCAGCCTCCCGACGACGGTCATGAGTGTAGTAATTTAACTTGTACCAAGTCCCGATTTGGGTATCCTCTCTGTGCGCTCGACGATGCCGTCTGATCAGAGTACGTGGTTGATCGCCATCCCAAACGACGGGGACGCAGTGGGAATTCTCCCTGAAATTGCGTCCAAGTCCCGGTCATCGCAGACAGCCTTTGCCGACTTTGCCATCCCCGCATTCAAGGTTAGCTTTCGTTCCTCGCCTCACCGCGCGTGGCTCTCATTTAACCCCCCAGACTGGCACGCTAGATTCTCTCATCACCCTCTCAGAGGAACTCCCGAAGCAGGACGCGTTCTTCACTTTGGCCGTCGCCAAGACCGTCGACACCCTGCGCAACCTCCTCAACAACGACCCCGCCAAGCTTGCTCAACACGTTCTGGTGAACGAACGGACCGTCGACGACTACATTTTCAAAGGCTGGAGATGGAACGAAGGCAGATACGGTGTGCAGAGAAGCCTGCGAGAGACCGTCGACGTTCTCAATAAGGTTGTATCACGCGCGTCCACCTCCCATCCATCCACCCCGCCCCATCACCGCATGCTCATCACGCGTTCAGGACATGGCATCCATTGATAACATGATGAAGTCTAAACTGAATAACTACAACCTTGTTAAAGGATCCCTCGTGCAGATGCAACGCAAGAGGATGTGTGTACCTTCCGTGCCCTCCCTGGACCCGTTCCTGACGTGCCCCTCCCAGGGGAAACCTCTCCGTGCGGTCTCTTGTCGACATCGTGTCGGAAGAAAACATGATACAAGAATCGGAGTACATGCAGACATGCCTGGTGGCAGTACCCAAGTAAGCTTTCGTGATCTGTCTCGTCTCTCATTTCTTTATGTCTGCACACTTTTCACCTTCTCCGATCCCAAAGAACTCTGACGAAGGAGTGGAACGCGAAATATGAACGTCTGACAAGCATGGTAGTCCCGCGTTCGTCATCGTGAGTCACCGTGATGTCACGATGGACACACGTTTCTGATCGTGCCTCTTGCATGCGACTTACAGCACCGTGGCTTCTGACGACGAATATACCCTCTTTAGCGTCGTGATTTTCAAGAGGGTGCACGACGAATTTGTGCAAAAGTGCAGAGAGAACAAGTGCGTTCATTCGCGCATTTCAAATATGGAAACCTGTCAGACTGACCTCCGGAGCATTGCAGGTTCATCGTGCGTGACTTCGTATATTCCGAAGAGCAGATCGACAGACAGCGAGAAGAGCTCGAGGCGACGAACACCACCGAGAAGGAGCTTTGGGTAAGAAAGAAACCACGCATGGCATCTCCCTCCCCTCATCTGCCACTCTCCCAGACAGAGCTGCTGAGGTTGTCCAGGACCAACTTTTCAGAGTCTTTCCAGCTCTTGGTACACCTCAAGGTCCTGCGCTTGTTCGTAGAGAGCGTCCTCCGCTACGGTCTGCCCGCCAATTATGTTGGGATTGCTATCAAGGTGGGACATCTCTTCCCTTTTGTAGCTGTCCTAACCGCCCACTTGTCACAGCCCGATCCAAAGTCGACTAAGAAAACTTTGTCAGTGTTGACCAATCAATTTGCCTACCTCGCCCCTCGCTCCGGCAGATCTAGGAAGCAGAAGGCCAGTGGAACGGATGAGTTCATGGGAGAGTACCAAACACTCCTGGAGCAGGAATTCTTTGATTTTGTACTGTACGAGGTGCCGTGGATCGTTTTCTAATCTAGTCCACCTCCATGTGTTACCCGTGCCATACCCATCAGATAAATAGCTCATATTAGCGGAATGATAACGATACGGCCAACTCACTACTGTAGTAACTATCTGCTTATGTAGTGTACAAAAAAGCAAGAACATACAGAACCACGGAAGATAAAGCAAAGTATAAAAGAGACACTGCGAGACACAGACAATTCGAAAACGAAACTGATAGAAGCCATCAGCCTGATCGCAGCCTGACTGAGGCAATGAACCAATCAGTTTGGTAGATGTATGAACATCACGGAGCAGGAAACTTGTTGGGAGCCATGATGGGGGGAACAACTCGACCGTCCGTCCATCAAGTATGTGCAGTGAGTGGTGAATGGTGAAAATGGAATGAGTACTATTTCAGCCCTGAAGCAATATGTAGAGAAATGATGCCGTTGTGTGATGTGAGAGAGATAACGAAAGAAAGACGGAGTAACAGATGGGATGGGATGGGGTACCAGGTGGAGATACGTGTCTCCTGTTACATGTGCCCTGATAAATAGAAATCCTGAATGGATAGAAGTCCCATGACAAGTGTGAGACAGCGACAGTGAAGAATAAGTGTGGGTTTCAGTAGGATTACCGCATTCCTCCTGGAATGAGACAGGACCGTATTCTCGACAGGGTAAGTCCACCACGTAAGTGCGCGCTCCCCCCTTTTCTCCCCATCTTCTACAGTAGAATTGGTTCCCTTTCTTTTCTTTTTCTTTTTGGAAGAGCGAATTAAAGAAGAGAGATGTCATAAAGCGTGTACGAACGAGGGCAACCCTTAGAGCCCAAGGTTCGACATCACTCGAGACACCTCGTCCACAACTTCCTCGTCCATGACCCTTGCGTTTCTCTGAGAAGAAGACCCAATCACAGCCGATGACCTGGGTCCATAGACACTAGGGAACGATGGCGCGGTGGCGCTTGTCGGACTCGAGTTTCCTCCAGTGCCTCCCCCCGTAGACGTTGTGGGTGATTCTGGGGGTTGAAGTCGCGAGGAACCCTCGGTAATCCGGGAGAGGGAATACGTCAGATCAAGGGACTGTGCGCGGTTTTGAAGAGATCGGGGTTTAGAGATCTGCTCCTTGATCTTGGACTCGAGGAGGGAATCTGAGCCCCGTTTCAGGGCATCCTCGGTATGACGAGTTCGCGATGCGATTCCTGAGCCCTAGAAAACGATAATCGGTGAGATCAATAAATCGAGAGAGTCGCAAGAAATCGGAAACATACGATTGGTGGCAATGGCGTCCAATAATCAAGTCCCGTTCCGGGCGGCCCATACGCTGATTGCGAATCCTCATGTTCCTCGAGATCGTAAATGTATGCAGGAGCATTGAATAGCGCCTTTACATCCGGAGATGAATTTGCCAACCTCAGCCGTCGATCACCAAGAATCTCCGACGAACGCGTCAACTCGACTGACTCTGATGAGATTTAATGGTGAGTAAAATACGAACAATTGGCGGATCAGGAAGACGAGAACTCACCGTGCCTTCTTGCAGTCGAAAGCACTTTGCTGTCAAAGTGTGGGAAGGCCTCGGCAAAAGAATCACCCCTCTTATGTGTATGCGCCGTCGGGGAAGGGTAAACGCGCACGTTGTGATTAAGGAGGAATTGTTCAAGCATCTCCCTCGCGGCGAGTAGGAAGTCGGTGTTTGATCTCTGGCACCTGAATTTGAAGCTAAACTCGCCGCCCTGAGATTGAATCTGCGCCATTTGAGGAGAGGCCTGAGAGGCGGACAGATGATCCAACGAGGTACTAGACCCATTCGTGGAGTGGATGGGGGCGGACGGCCTGAGGTTCGGCGTAATGGATACTTGGAATTCCCGTTTGATGCGTTCGACGAATGCAACAAAATCTTGGGAGGCACAAACCACCGGCAAATCGGGACTGGGCGGAACCCCCATGTCTGCCTCAAATGGAACGTGTTCCTGTTGCCTGTTGAACGAAGCAATGGATGTGATGTAATTAGGACTGACCAATAACATAGCTCCCGCAATCTGCACTTGACTTTCAGGACCGAAGATCGTAACGACGTCAGAAGCCGTTTCTTTGTCCGGGAACCGGACACGCGAATTTGTTTTCGACTCGATATCGTGTATAAATATAGCTTTTTCGCCAAGTAATGTGCGGTGGTATCGCCGGGGGATCGATAGGGTTTCATTGACATAATCCTTGTCCTGAAGTCGAATTAAATCACTGTCGCCCTATTTCCGCGGCGACTCCAACACACCTTTGGGTTTACAATCTCCATAACCGATTGCTTCAGGTTATCCAAATTGGTCGCATTCTTGGATGGGGTTCTGGCCACGACGTTATCCTCATTGTCGTTGTAACCACCCAACGCAGCAAACTCTTCTGCATTTGAAAACTTGACGTAAACTCCATACTTCTTCATGATTCTCTGAATATTCCTTCCTCCTATGCCAATAATACGTTTATGGTATGCCTCGGGGACATGGAAGGATATCTCAGCCGGAAGCTCCTCTTGCAGAAGCGTAAGACCACTCAGAATTGAGGCGTCGGAGCCGGAAAGATCGATAAGGAAGTTGTGGTCATTGAAGGTCTCGAATTTTATCTTGACAGACGCTGTTTGCATGATCTTGTTGATTTTGCCGTTCTTCTTGCCCGATATGAATTCGCGATGTTCGTTTGCAAGCTCGATCTGGAAGCGAATTTCATGATGAAATGTCTATTATTTTGAACGGTATGAGGAATTGCAGTTGAAGTAAGCAACGAATCAACGACACCTTCACGAGATCCAAGTCCAAAATCATGCCGATGGCCGTTCGGACTTCATACTCCAAGCCGTGCATTTCGAAACACATACTCTTGAACACGATCTCCGCACCGGTTGTAAGGGAAATCTGCTTCAACAGTGTAGTTACCTGCGAGCTGTTGAGAGTCGCGGGTGGGAGGAGCACGTTGAATTGAACCGGGAGGAGCCAGAAGGAAGCGACATAATATTGGCAAGCCTAGGATGCAAAATGAGACCACAGAATGGTGCCGTGGAATTTTTGATTACGTACGAGCTGCATTATCGCTCTAGTGGTTCTTTGTACGTTGACCCTGTGATCGCCAAATACGGTAATCAAGCTTGTCGAACTGCCGATCGGTGGGAACTGAATAAATGTCGCATTATCGGACATGATAGATTTCAAGTCCTCGGCACGATCCAGGACCATCCAGTCGAGTTTGCGAGGAACGATGACCGTGTCGCGAGAAATGACGCCTTTACTCTGCACAGCAAATTAACAGGATCTATGAATTTGTAACGCGAAACGAACCTTGTTTGCAGAGAGCTGGAAAAGCATGTCTCTGGCCCTCTGAACACCGAAGAACTCTCCGGTGATCCAAATGACATTTGGATTATGAGCTTGTTGATGCTGGGTGCCTTGAACCTGGCCAGCCTGGGCACTGCCATTGGTGCCGACAATCGGCGAGACGAGATCGGGGCCAGCGAGACCCTGGAGAGGGGAAGGGTAGTAAATGTTGGTGGCAGTCTCCTCCTGGATCGACTGAAGAACGTGGCGTTTACGGCCGGCAATGATAGCATGCAACTTTTGGTCGATTTCACAAGCTTCAGCATGCAAACCACTCTGTGAACGGAGTTAGAGAAGAGGGAGGAGAAACGAGAGGGAGACAGACGAGTTCATCCAACATGACCAAGAGACGGACTCTTGCCAACTCTGTCGCATCACCTTGACCAGTGACGACGAGCTCACATACGCGCTCGGTTTCAAGGCCAGTCCAGCCAGCGCTAGTGGAGATGCCATCGGGAGGTGTCCGACTTGAGAGAGAGAGAGGAGAGTTCACGACGGCGATGTGGGCATAAGTGAGAGAGGCGATTTCATCGAGTCTACGCCGCACGTCAGGTTTTAGTGTAGGCTTTGAGGCGGGGGAGTCGAGGATGTCAGAACGGGGCACCTTGATCGCGGTGCGATGCTGAGGAGGTTGAGTAAAGAGGGGTTGAAAGGAGGGGATCAAAGAGGGGACTAACCTGGACGGGACTGTCTTTGAGAAGCATACCACGGGCTTGCATGACCTGTTGATATGCGCCAGAGACGTAAAAGTTCCAGCTGCGACCGCCGTCTGAAAGGAGGTAGGAGAGTTGGACGTTGTGAAGTGACCTTGCGAGCAATGCGAGCTTGTCGACGGTGTCGGAGTCGGCCTGGCTCGAAGGAGAGGGTTGACTCGGAGGAGGGGGAAAGGAGGAGGGAAAGTTTTCGGGGAGGTGCTGGATGTGATGGGGAACACGGTGATCATGGGCGTCGAAAGAGGAGGAAGGGGAGTGAAGGTGGCGGGACCTGCGAGGGTGAGTGAAAGATATGGAGTAGATATCCATGTCTGTGGCGAGAATACGAGTGGTGCAAAGAAGAAACGAGGGGGTATGGTCGTCTGGTTTTAGGAGGAGGGTATTCGCTCCTCAGCGCCAAGTTCTTGCGAGTTATTGACGCTCTGCGGGTTGTGCGTGTAACTGAGAGGGACGTCCTTGTCAAAAATGGCTCAGTGACGCGCTCTGTTCGGTGCTCGTCGTCGTCGTGCCCGCGCTGGTCGTGGTCGTGGTCGACGTTGCGCGGGGAGATTCTTTTTCGGGCGGATGTGGTTTGTAATTTTTTATTTACATAATCTTTAGCACACTCATGATCGAGTGGTCCGTTCTCGAGGTCCGTCGCATCGCAGAGCTGACTATATGCCGATCTCTGACTCGTGCGCATATAGTCGATCCACCCGACTATATGCGTCTCATTGCACGACTCCATCGCCGTCCTTCACGTGCCCGTCGAGCTCCCATCCGACTTCCCCGTTCACATCTTCTGCCATGACTCCTCCCTCTCCGACACTCTCTCCGTCCTTCCCCCCCTTCGTCTCCGCATCTTCCTTCCTCCCTTGTATCCCTCACAGGCGCCCCCCATAATCCAATCCCTCCAGGCCACCTCTGCCTGGATACCCCCCTCCACGATCTCCCTAATCAAGGAACGTTTGAACGCAATGTGGTCCCCCGGCGACGATTCAGGTGTTCTCTATACCTGGGTCGAATGGATACGCACCGGTGATTTCCTGGCAGACGTCGGACTGTTAGCCGACGACTCCATCCGGTATGTCACCCTTCCACTTCCGTTCTTCCCACCCCATCCAATTACCTCAGAATCCCCCACTCCTCCCCACAGATCCTTCTCGCCTCTCTCACTACCTACGCCTCCGCATCCAAATTACAGGAATTTGCTCACTCCTCTTATCTATGTGCAATATGTCTCTCGCAGCGCAAGGGCACACACGGTTTCGCCCTCTCGTGTGGTCATATCTTCTGTAGAGCCTGTCTCATTGACATGTGGGAACTACATGTCAGGGAGGGCCAAGTCTCTCATATTGGTTGTCCAGAGCCCGAGTGTGGGAACTCCGATGAAAAGGATGTAGATGGTCTCCGCGAAGTAACAGAGGATGAAGTCAGAGCCATCCTTTCGGATGACCAAGTCACCAGGTGGAAGTGGCTCCGCAAGAAGCGCGATCTTGAACGCGATCCAACCATGGTCCACTGCCCCATGGAATACTGTCAGGAGCCCGTCCCAAGACCTCAATCCGCTACTTCAACAACCGGAACCTCGGACGATGACGAGTCCAGTTGGGCACATCTCCGCACTTGCAATGCTTGCGATTACTCATTTTGTGCTTTGTGCAAGCGTACTTGGTATGTTACTGTGCGCTTTCACTTTCTCTCCGTCCACTAGCATTGTTAGGCACGGCCCTCACACCTCTTGCCCCTTACCTCTTACTTCCAAATTCATCCTCGAGTATCTCTCAGCACCGCCATATTCATCCGACCGGCGCGCCATAGAAGGCCGTTATGGTCGCAACAATGTCCTCAGACTTGTGAAAATTCACGAGGAGGAGCAAGAAAACACAAAGTGGATGGATTCAAGCACGATGGCTTGCCCAGGCTGCCAAGTAAGAGTCGAGAAATCAATGGGCTGCAATCACGTGCGTACGACTCCACATTCTCGCAATGTTGTGTGCTAATTTTCTACTAATAACTTTACAGATGACATGCGCTAAATGCAGGACGCACTTTTGCTATCGTTGTGGCGCACAGTTATCTGGAGCCAATCCATATCAGCATTTTTCCTTGCCACATACACCCTGCTTTTCCAAATTATTCGACGTCGTTGCGCATGCAGACGACGAATGGCAGCCGGTAGAGGGGTTCGAATTCACTTGATCGATTCTACTGTAATTAGGAGTAGCGCATCCCAGGCCCCTAGGAAAACCAACAATGAAATATTGCAGTGCCTAGATCGTGACTGGCAGAAGTCATATATGGAAAGTGCACCGTGAGGCCGAGGTTACGTCCATTACAGCCAGCTATGGTCACGTCGGTTGCCGTTCTTGGCCCACCGAATCGAGAAACATTGTAGTACGGATGCTAGTGTAGTTAGTAAGATAGACGGATGGATCAATAAGGACCGCAAGCGAATCTTCGATCCTACCGGGACGGAAATAGGAGGTGAGTGGTTGGAGATGTAATTGAAGGACTGCGGACCGGGCTACCGGGTGATTCCCGAGACGCGACCTCGACTTCCGTGATCTGAGAGGTTTCTTGCAGCACGGCTGAAACCAGAGACCTGACTGGCCCCCTTTCGGCCTGGGCGTCGATGGTCGTCCACTTGACGCTAACAGAATTGAGCTGCTCGGGAACCTGTAGGCCTGGTTTGTCCCATACGGCTGCGATTGGGTATTAGTCTAGCCTCCTTCGACATGCGTTGTGCCTCGGGGCTTCCTATGGTAGACTCAGACGGGTTTGGAGGGCGATCCATAATAGTAGACGGAGCCCTAGTAGGCAACGGGTGCGCACGATTTTGTCACCCGTGTTGTCCAAGCCCGCACCTAAGTGGGAAGAGAAGACGTGCGTAGGTGATATCGCCTTACGTGGCGAGGGTAAGGATATAGCAAAGCAATGACGTGTGCTCTCGTCGCCACACACCACCCTTAATGCGGCATCAGGGCATCACGAATGAGGGTAACAGCACGTCGAGGCGAGCAAGTAACACACGCTGAGGACCTTGTCCAGCTCTCGGAATACCACCAGGAACCGGATCTGCGACGACGTACTATGGTGATGGTGACAGTGGCAGAGTGAGGGTAAAGAAGCAGGAGTGGGCGACAGAGCAAGGCCAGGACATGTCGTGCGCTCAAGAACATACATACGGCGGTCGCCCCACACCATGCGTGATGACGGTGTCTTCGTGCGAAAAAACTCTGAGGTGGCCGGAATAGGCCGAGTTCCCGGTATCATGCTCTCCCGGACTCTGCCTAGGCGTGTGTTGTCGCATACGGGGAGGACAGTGCTCCTGTCAGTTATAAACGGTGCTATACTGCCCAGCAAGTATGCCTCTCCAAGGGAATCGCCCTACATTCTACAGGGACGTCTATTCAGCACGCCTACGCCTCATATCAACCACAGGTGTGTATCGAGTTCTTGTTCTGTATTCATCAGCAACTCAACACTGCATTGCAGCGACTTGCCTATGCCCCGGTACCATGCCCTTGCGGACGCAACCATGAATTCTCTTCTCGAACGGCTGGAGGACCTTTTAGACGACACAAGTAGCAAGAGCTTTGAAGTCGACTACCACGTGAGTTGAGTCCTAACACACCAAGTCCGACTAACGGACGACCCATCAGAGCGGCGTCCTGACACTTAACCTCGGTGAAGATGGAACGTATGTGATCAACAAGCAGCCTCCGAACAAGCAAATATGGCTTTCGTCCCCCGTCAGGTGCGTCCAATCATCTGTCGGATGCAACATCCCATTCACCCATCTGGTTTCTACGGATGCGTTACTAACGTTGGCAAATATAACTGATATCTATATTGAACGGACAGTGGTCCTAAGCGATATGACTATGTGCCATCAACGGATGACTGGCGGTACTCTCGGAACGGACAAGAGATGGGTACCCTTTTAGAACAAGAGCTCACTCGGACACTGGGACGTGAGATTAGGTTAGAACTCGACCATGTATCAGAGTCCGTCGAGTAGGTAGCAAAATGTAGGTAGGTCGGTCGTATCAACGGAGGGGAGGAACCATCTCTTCCACAACACGTCTGCGTGAAAGAAATAATGAACCCAGCAGTCTGATACAAGAGTCAGCGCAATCCTTGCTTGATAAAGAAACGCACCTATTAGCGTCCTCATAACATTGTCGCACATATTGAACTTCCTTGACGAGTCCTTTCTCCTCTGTATTGCTAAAAACGAGGCCTGCTGGTTCATTGCGAGCAAGGTGCGGAGCCGCTAGGTGATAAGGTGGATCAGTCCAAACAGTACCTGGCCCCTGTTCCGCCGGAGCGTGTTGCGTAAGTCCATGCGCAGCAAGTGGTGGACCGGGGTGTGGGCTCAGGTCATCATCCCGGGGTGGAGGGCGAGCGAAAAGCAGCCTATGTTGATTGAGGACGTGGAGTTCATGGAGGAGACTGTTCGCGTTCTTGTAATGATCGCCTGTCGTCGACACAGGCAACGGTGAACCAAATACGCCGTGCGTGTCCTCTATCCAGTCCTCCTCACCGTCACTTTCCCGATGTGACTCCTGTAGCCATCCTCTGAGCATGCCCTCCAGCGGTGGAGGCAGGATGCGCTGCCGCTTGTAACGGGGCTGAGTTGGGTCTGTTGGTTGGTGCGGTCTGATGGGGCCATCGGGGAGGAACACGGAAGGGTCATCGAGTGACGAGGGAGGTGGTGTCGCTGGGCGCTGCCGTTTCAACATGACGAGCAGAGTAGTCTTTGTGGATGGTGCTAGTCGGAGTAGTGATCATGCGGGATATGTAACCCAATTGTTTGGGTGACCTCTGCCACTCATCCACTTGTGGTATCAGCACAATTAACTACGCTTCACAGAGCTCCTCCAACATTTATTATGGCCGACATGGACATGTTCGCGGCCATGGGGATATCTGGCTTTGGCAAGGCTGCGAAAAAGCGAGGTCTTGATCCATCTCGTTTCGACGTCGCGAAAAGACAGGATCTCCCCGTCAGTTAATCCCCCACAACGGATTTATCCAGCCACACTCGTGCTAACCATCCATTCCGCTCTGCTACAGGTAAAACAACAAGCGTCTGAGCCAGGGCCCAGCAAGACACCACCGGACCCCTCTCAGGTCGTGGCCAGTCCACCGGCGCCAGTTCGAGAAGACACGTCGGACAGCACAGATGAAGATGAAGATACAGAAGATGCAGAGCCCGAATACGACCCCACCGCTCTCTCACTCTCCGCCCCGCCTGAGTTCCCCATCACTCACGAAGCAACACTGAAAGAGCACACCAAGGTCATCTCGGCCCTTACACTCGACCCGAGTGGCGCACGCGTGCTCAGCGGGTCACACGATTACGACTGCAAGCTTTGGGATTTCGGTGGGATGACTTCTAATACGAGGTCGTTCAAGACGTGGGAACCAGCAGGTAGCTACTACGTGCGTCCGCTGCTTGGCCGTCGGTCTGAACACCTGTGATCTCATACATTAATAGGTGAACGACCTTAAATTCTCGAACAATGGGCAGCAGTTTCTTGTCATCCCAGCCACTCTCCAGCCCAAGCTTTATGACCGAGAGGGTGAGGAAGTGTACGTGTTTCGGTTCCTTTGCGAGAACATCCTGCGACGAATGCTCTTATAGGGCAACTTTTATCAAGGGTGACAGGTACATCAGAGACATGAAACATACTGCGTACGACTGGTTGCGAGTAGTCATACATTGCCGCTCTAATACACTATCATCGTAGCGGACACGTTGCCGAGTTGACGGGATGCTCGTGGCATCCACGAGATCCACGGGTATTTATTACGAGTTCTGCCGACTCGACCATCAGGTGAGGGTTACTTTCGCTCGCTGTTGCTCTGTTGTGTTCATCGAGTATTGTAGGATATGGGACGCAGAGAATAAGCGCAAACAAAAGACTGTCATTGTTGTCAAATCAAAAGAGCGAGGCGCACGAACCAAGGTTACGGCCTGTGCTTACTCCCCAGACGGAAATATCATCAGCGGCGGTATGCCTGTGATGCCGAAATGATGGTTTGTACTAACGTATTCTCGCAGCTTGCTTGGACGGTGCCCTACATATGTGGCAAGCCTCGTCCAATTTTGTGCGCCCAAATATGTCCGTCGAAGGTGCTCACGCAAAGTCAACGGAGATTGCCTCAGTCATATTCTCTGTGGATGGCAAGACGGTCCTGACCAGAGGGGGGGATGATACTGTTAAACGTATGTTGTCCTCCTTTGCCCGATCATACCCACGCCAAAAGTAACATTCCAGTGTGGGATATCCGATCATTCAAAAGACCGATTGCGATGCGGTCCGAGATGACGACTATGTACCCTGGCACGAATGCAGTGTTCAGTCCTGACGAAAAACATGTCGTTACAGGTGTCGGTTCCTCATCGAAAGGCGGACGAGGACGACTTTTGTTGCTCAGCCGAACCGACCTGAGTATTGTAAAAGCAGTGGACATGGAGTCGACCCCCGTGAAGGTAGTCTGGCACTCCAAGATCAACCAAGTTGTTACAGGGCTCTCGGACGGGTCAATTTCTGTTCTATACTCACCAGAAACATCGACACATGGTGGGAAACTGCTGTTATCGAAGGGGGCACCGAAGCGACCAACGGTGGAGGACATGTCGGATGCACTGGCTGCACCAACGATTTTGATCCCACATGCTTTGCCGATGTTCAAAGACGGGGACGGAATCGTAAAAGGAACGAAGCGCAAGAGGGAAAAAGACCGGCTGGATCCACGGAAGAGTCGAAGGCCGGAGCTGCCAGTAACCGGACCCGGCAAGGGAGGCCGTGTTGGAGCCAGCGCGACGCAACATGTCGTTCAGAACTTAGTACGGGACACGACGCGGGACGAAGACGTGAGTCCATCAGTTGTGTTTACGTTCGTGCCTGTACTACTGGACGGCATCGGGTCACATGACCTATCTTTTCTTTTTTTTTGTTTGACGCGGTTTCCATGCTGATTGTTATCTCGTTTTGCCAACGATGTTTCACTACAGCCACGAGAAGCACTTCTCAAGTATGCGGACCGGGTAGATAGCGACCCTCAATGGACTGCAGGTGAGCATGGCCGTTTTGGAGACCATTTGTATCTTTTTTTGCCTCCCATGGAGGCGCATCCGTTCCGAGCGCGGTCGCTGCGGAGTGCCAATTCTGGAAGCTTGCCTCAGCGGAGTTGTAACATGTTGTATTGCTGTGTTTGCATCGATCTGCCGCTGACGTGGCGGGTCTTTCCGTAACTTCTTTTTTTTTTCCAGCGTGGCGACAAAACCAACCCAAGCCGGTGTTTGCGCACGTCTCAGAGGACGAAGATGAGGAGAAGTAGGATGGCGGTATTTACTACTGTAATTGGGCGTTTTATGTGCAAGGGAGTGTCTGCGTGAGGGAAGTAGTGTGAGTAAGTATTTTAGATGGTCCCTGCGCTGTTTTGAGATCGAACCTTAATTCCGGTCGCCTATAAAGACCCAATGGGTGGCTGCTGATTCCCTAAATCCAAAACTCCCCTTCCCCTCCGCAAACGTCACGCTGTGTGACCAAAACTGTCACGCGCCACCCATGAACGCGCCCGACGCTGCTCAAGACGACGCGCCCACCCTCGGAATTGATGACAAACCAACAACACCGCCCGTCCTCACCACCGACGTACCAACCGACAACGATGGTACACGTGATACACAATTTATATTCAAATTCTCCCTTAGCTAACCCTAGACACAAAAAAGATTTAATTCTCAACCACTCTCTCCCAAACGGCCATGTCCACACCGACCTACCAATCTCGCTAGACGACAACGCTGGTCCATCCCCAATGTCTACCTCCCCATCAGACCCAGGTTCGTACACGGATTCGTTGCCCCGTATAGCGTCGCTCTTATCTGAGCAGTTTCTGTCCCAATCCAACAACAACCCGCTCCAACACCACCTCCGCCCCAAGTACAGCCAGATGTCATCCAGGACGTCAAGATGTCAGAGACCCCTGAGGCTGTTGTGGAGGAGATGCTCATTTCCAACGCCGCTTCGCCAGAAGCCTCGATCCCCAACGGAGCTCCTAACGGCCAGACCGTTGTTTCAGAGCCTCTAAACACAGATGCAGATGGCGACGTGCACATGGAGCAGCCAGCACACGTCAATGGTCATACGGATACGAACGATGCCAAACTTTCCAACTCCTTCACCTCCTATCGTTCACCTATTCACGTCGTCTCCCCTGATCCAGTCGATGCGGATCCGGTCGATGATTCGAGGCCCCCGCCAGCGAAGAGAGCACGCAAGTTCTCTGACGCCGATCAAGCCTCCATCGCCAATGTGAGTCATCTCCTTGTTCCATAACTCCTCCATGCTGATGTCTTGTTCCCAATCCTTTAAGACCGCCTCTCCTCCTCCCGCCACTGGTTCGTCCGTTCAGATGAACGAAGAGGCTGCCTCTAGTCCTGCTCCTGTACCTCCCGTGCACCTCGGCGTAGGTACCCTGAGTGTACACCAGCATCGGTTCTGTCTTTCGACCGTACGCTCTTTGAAAAAGATGAAAGATGCTGGGGCGTTCCTCAGTCCCGTTGATCCTGTCGCCCTGAATATCCCCCACTATGCCAGCATAATCAAGAACCCGATGGACCTTGGCACTATTGAACGCAAGCTCATGTCTTCTAACCCTCAAAAGCCCGACATGAATAGCAACAATCCCCGCTATAATCACGCAGACGAGTTCATTGCGGATGTCCGCTTGGTGTTCACAAACTGCCTGACGTTCAATGGGCCCGATCATATCATAACCCAAGCCGGCCAGCACCTCGAATCTGTCTTCGACAAGCAAATAAAGAATTTGCCACCGCCCCAAGTGGTATGTGAGTGTCGATGGTTTTCGTGGACCAGAAACTGAATTTATGTAGGTCAAACAACCCGTAAAAATTGCCACCCCTCCCCCACCTCCGGCACCTGCCAAGAAAGCGAACCCCCCACCACCCGCCCCTGCTCGACGCGCATCTACCTCCGTCCCGGTGATTCGTCGCAACGAAATGGAGCAAACAACCGCACGTCCAAAGAGAGAAATTCATCCCCCACCTCCAAAGGACTTGCCTTACGCTGACGCACCAAAGAAACCACGGAAGATAAAGGTAGCCAAGGATGACGGTTCGGCAGAGCAACTCAAGTTTTGTGCTAAGCTTTTGGGGGAGTTGCATCGGAAGCAGCATTGGGCTATTGCACACCCCTTTTACGAGCCTGTCGGTGAGTATCAACTCCAAGCCCGCCGTGTCGTGCTTATTGGACGCTTCAGACTCAGTCAAACTAGAGATTCCAAGTTATCCCAAAATTATCAAAAAGCCTATGGACTTGTCCACTATGCGGAAGAAACTGGAGAATCACGAGTACCTGAATGCCTCCAAGTTTTTCGATGATTTCAAGTTGATGATTCGAAATTGCTTCACTTTCAATCCAGCTGGCACGCCTGTCAATCAAGCAGGCATCGAGTTGCAACGGCTTTTTGATGAGAAGTGGAAGAACCTACCCCCATTACGGGAGGCAAGCGAGGGCGAAGAGGAGGAAGAGGAAGATGAGTCGGAGGAGGAACGCAATCGTAGGTGTATCGTTGTGCGATACAACGACATCTTTCTTATATATCGTCTGCAGGTAGAATTGCGTCAATGGAAGCCCAGATTGAGTCGATGCGAGGAAATTTACTCGCGCTGAAGAACCAGCCGCCGAAGGAGAAGAAGAAAAAGAAGAAGGAACCTAAACTTGCTGGCTCAACCGCTAAGCCTGCGACCGCCCGCAACGCGAAAGCTACTCCTGGCAATGGTACTGTCAAGCGGAAACCAAAGAAACAGATCGCGGAGGACGATACGTTGTCATTTGACCAGAAGAAAGACCTGAGCGAGGCGATAACGAAGCTTGATGGGCAGAAGCTGGAGAAAGTCATTCAAATCATCCACGAAGGCGTTCCCGAGATTCGTGACGTGGGTAACCTTTTGTCGAGGATAGGCCTTATTTGACTTCTGTCCAGAGCACCGAGGAGATTGAGATTGAGATTGACCTTCTACCTGTGCACGTGCTCACGAAGCTGTACAATTTCGTGCTGCGACCCTTACGGCAGCCTCCCCCGAAACGTAGTCGTGGAGCTGGGAAAGGTACTGGTACTGGTGGTCTCAAGCGCAAAAGCATGGACGAGAACGTTGAGGCGGAGAAGATCCGGCAACTCGAGGAGCGCATGAAATTGTTCGATAATCCTTCAGGAAATCCGAATGTTGGCGCTCCCGCTCCCTTTCCCCGACACAATGATAGCGACCATTCTTCGGATTCGAGTTCTGACGCGAGCTCGGAGAGCGAGAGCGACTGAAGCTGTACGCTGTTGCATTTGGCATTTGGGTATTGGTATTTTCACTCTTCCTTTGCGGTCAGTCGTGTGATCAGGACTTCTAGGTCAGGGTGGTTATTGATCTCCCCACTCTTTACTACTGCGCGGCGTCTTTACACTTGATCTTTATAACTTTCTTTCTTTTTCGAACCACCTGCTTTCATTACCTTCATCAGCATCGCGTACATACATACAATCATCGAATTAAAGAACAACAGTGTAGTCAGCTAATTCTAGTCAACCAATCGTGTTCGGTCTAGAGCAAGTAGAGATTGTGCTACGAAGCTGAGAAGTCGGTTGGCGACTGAACGATGAAAGAAAACATGGCAAGCAAGGAGCGTAGGAAAGACGGGCAGGAATGGAAATTACCTGCGTTTGGAGCTACTTCCTTGTTTCCACTGCTGCCAGCCCGATCTTACGGGCGCTACGGGTGGCGGTGGAAGTGGAGCACGCAACGAGGTTGGTGGGACAGGCTGTGGTGAACCGGGGTTTGCTTCCCAACTCGATCTCGCAGGAGCCAAAGCATCGGAAGGAGGACCATGGCGACTAGAAGGGAAGGGGGGGGAAGGGGGCGGTGCTGGTACAGGTGCAAGAGAGCGCGCGGGAGGAACGGATTGACAACCGCTAGGATCCAAGGAAGTCCATCCTCCAGTACGAAATACGGGCGCACTGGGCGCGGCCGGCGGTACAGGGGGGATAGGGTCGTCAGGGGGAGGTGGTGGGGGAGCTTGAGGTGGTAAAGGCGGAGCTGAGCCAACTGAAGTCCAACTCGAACGCCCAGGCACTGTTTCAAGAGGATTGGTGACTGCTGCCCAACCGGCTTTTTTGAAACCCATCTTTCCCTCGTTTGTGGGCTCCGGCTCGTTTTCAGGGGCAGAGACAGGAGCAGGGGGCGCCGCAGGTTTTGCCATCCTGATACCTTGAGCCTTGGCAAGCTTCCTCAGCTCTTTCTCCTCTCTCTTCCGCTCCTTTTCTTTGCGCTTCTCGAGATCATCTTGATTGACCAAGCGAGCGTTGGCTTGCATGTCTCTCAAGCGGGCCCTGTGATGATGGGCATAGGAGTTGGTGTGTTCGTCATATTGAGCGACGTTCTGAAACTGCTTCTCGCAGAGAGTGCAATAAAATGGTTTGAGGGTGTCAGTGATTTCCGACCTGAGGGCAGCACGTTTAGCCGCAGTGTCCTATGAAGGGTCATGAGAAGCAAGACTGGAAACAAAGAGAAGACGGTATACTTCTCGAGCCCTGCGTTGGTCCTGAGTTTCTTTGCGCTGACGCTCAGAGTGTAACTCTCGCCTCTGGGAGACGGTAGTCTCGATCATGCGGACGTCCTGGTTGATTTTTCCGAGACCAGTCAAGTCATTCTTGATCTGGAAAGGAATGGGATCGACTCGACCTTGAAAAGAGCATGAAGAGGAGAGAGAGAAGAGGAGGAGAGCAAACGGACCGTCGCCTGATAATCCGAGTGGTTGACCCTCGGACCAACCGAGTTTTGCGAGCATTGCGAAGCCCTTGTTGGAACTCTTTATTTTTGTGTCGATGGTGATGACCTCTGGAGCGCTGTACTTGTCGGTGTCGGCGGCATCCTTCGGGGGCGGGGAAGGTGTGCGAGAGACGAGAGAGACGTCGTCGTCGTCGTCGTCGTCTGAGTCAGACCTGCTGTATCGCTGGGGAAGGGGGAGGGGCAGTCTGGGGTGTTTTCAAGGACGCTTGGCAGAGTACCTTCAGAGGCGGGCATTGACCCTCTTGTTGCATGGTTTTTGAAGAGAGAGCTTGCAGCACACGTGACTACGTCATGTTCAACTCGGACGACTACTTCACCGACGATCTCGACTCGGCCATATTGACCCAACTCGATGTCATCGAGGCAGCCCACGCAAAGAAACCAGCGCTGGTCAAGGAAGACTCCTACATCGATCTCTCGCTCGACATCGACGACGCCGACCTGCAGCGTCTCGACTCCTTCATCGACGCGGCATACAAGAACCAGGCAGCCGGTCCCAGTAACCCGGCATCTCGTCAAACGACCCTCTTCGGAACCGTGCTTCCCCCCAACGAGCCCATGTCGCGTGGTCCCATGCAACGGTCCAAGTCCGACCGCCGCAATCCTTTCGGCCAACAAGCACCCAAAACCAAACAGTGGGATCACACCGCGTTTGCAAAGTCTGGCTGGAGGAAACCAAAGGCAAAAGGGAAGCAGGGCGACGAGGACGAACAGGAGGAAGAGGCAGTCGAGTTTCAGCAGTTTCCCGCTCCGTTTGTCTCTGGTGCGTACGGATGTCAAAGTCATTCGCGTTCCGGACTAACCGCGTCACAGTCGGGTGCGTGTCCTAGTTCCCGCTTTTTGACGCTGAAATTGACATCGGTTCGTCACCGAAATAAAGACCGGCGAGTGTTTTCTTCTCGGATGCTTCCTAGTCACGTATTCACGTCCTTGCAGCCTCCCCCCATGAAGCTAAAGGTGGACATGCTCGAGGCCAAGCATTGGATATATCCACTTAACCAGCCCAAACGGGACTATCAGTTCAACATCGTCAAGCACGCTTTGTTCGATAACACGCTAGTGGCACTTCCGACCGGTCTAGGAAAGACGTTCATTGCTGGAGTAGTAATGCTTAATTGTATGTCTTTTGCATCCTGCTTCTCATATCACTCATGACACGCTTGACCCAAGTTTATCGTTGGTTCCCCGATGGAAAGGTCGTCTTCGTCGCACCCACAAAACCTTTGGTCGCTCAACAGGTCGATGCTTGCCACCGGACATGTGGCATCCCGGGCAGAGATGCAGTCGAATTGACCGGAAACAACCCACGTCCATATCGAGCGAGAATGGTGCGTCCTCATTTCGGTGCCCAGCCAGAATACGCGTTTACCTTTCACAGTGGGAAGAGAAGCGCGTGTTCTATATGACGCCCCAGACACTCATTAATGATCTCACAACCGACAATTGTGATCCACGTGATATTATCCTTATGGTCATAGGTTCGTGACCGTTTCACAATTCGCCTGATTCGTGCAGCTGAACAGCATACAACACAGACGAAGCACATAAAGGCAGTGGCGATTATGCATATGCGCAGGTCATTCGCTTTCTCATGGCAAAAAATCCACATTTTCGGGTGCTTGCACTCACTGCGACCCCCGGAAGCACCCCCGATGCAATCCAGGGAATTGTGAACTCTTTGCATATAAGTAGGATTGAAATCAGGGACGAAGGAAGTCTCGACTTGAGAGACTATATGCACAAAAAGGCTGGTCTTCATCAACGCCGATCGCATATGATTGTCATTAATATATTTCACTAGGAGGTCAAGCAGCATATCATAAAAATGACCGAGGATATTATTCATTTCCAACAACTTTTAAAGACTGTTATGGAGGTTGGTCGAAGTCGGTTTCCAGGCCAACAACTCTGACTCTGCGCAGTCTACAGTAAAGCCTCTAGTTGCCAAGGGCGTCATGGAGCCACTTGACGTCATAAAGATGCATCCATACCGTGCCACGGCTCTCATCCAGCGTATCGGAGCTCAGCGAAACAGTCCACACAAGTGGGCCATGGGAACTCTCTCCATGGTATCATCCATGGCACGGGCAATGTCATATTTAGTATGGTTCTCTTGAATGTCATAGTGATGTGCGGCTGAACAATCTGCGAATAGATGGAAGCCAGCGTCAGTATGTGTCTTCATTCTTTGCAAGAACTGGTCCGCGACAAGGAGGATTCCGACCAGAAAAAGAAGAAAGCGTCGAAGCTCAAGTCGGATTGCACGTTTCAAAAGCTCCTTGCCGACCTCGAGGCACATCAGAAACGTCCAGGTGGATTTGGGTTGCATCCAAAGATGGAAACACTTAGAACACTTTTGGTGCAATATTTCGGCCAAAGAATCCCTGACGGAGATGAAGAAGCTGGAATTAGCGGGACGCGGGCTATGGTGTTCGTTACGTATCGGGAATGTGTGGACGAGATCGTCGAAGTCTTGAATCAGGAATCGCCGCTGCTGAAAGCGACTCGCTTCGTTGGTCAAGGAGTCGACAAACAGGGTAAGAAAGGTTTCGCTCAAAAAGAACAATTAGAGGTACGATATGAAAAAAAAAACAGATGTCTCCATCGCGCTCACTAATGCTAATAGGTGCTTCGAAAGTTCAAGGCGGGAGAATTCAACGTTCTGGTGTCCACATCAATTGGGGAGGAGGGTCTCGATATCGGCGAGGTGGATATGATCGTGTGCTATGATGCTCAAAAGACGCCCATTCGAATGGTATGACATCTCCGTTCGTTCTGTTACCTCCGTTTCGGAGAAAGAGATAATTGCTTTCCATAGCTTCAACGGGTAGGGCGTACTGGCCGTAAGCGCGATGGATATGTGCACGTTTTACTTGCAGAGATCCGCGAAGAGCTAAATTGGGACAAGGCGCACGATACCTACGGCGAACTGCAAAAGTGTATCGTTCGTGGAGACCAGCTTGAACTGTACGGTGATGTACCACGGTTGCTCCCTGATCACTTGCGGCCACAACTGCTGGAGAAACGGATGGAGATAGAGGAGTATGTCCGAGAATCGACAGGCAGAAGTAAAAGTTCGGTTACGGCGGAAGACGGGGAGCCAGCCGTACGGGGAAAGAAGAGGAAACGGAATGATGACATCGATAGGAACATGCCTACTGGCGTAAGTCGTGGCTTCGTAAGCGTGGCGGATTTGGTAGTAAAGGCGAAGAAGGCGAAGAAAGCCAAGGCGACCAAGTTCGACGATGGACTCGGCGAAGATGACTCTACGGATATGGAGTTGGAGGGAAACATCCTCGATTTCCGCCGCACTGTTTCTACCCCCGCTACGGGTCAATCGAAGTCCAAGCACAAGAGCGTGTTACCGAAATCACGAACAATGGTCCCGAAGAAGTCAACCGCGGCTAAAGACAAGGAGTCATCGTCCGTCCGTCCGTCTGTCGATAAACACACGGAGATCCATCAGAATACGTCTCATTCCCATCAACTCACCTTGAAGCAAATCGCCCGGACGTCACCTTCAATTTCCCGTTCTCCCCGCATCCCACGTACCAAGTCCCTAAAATCAACTGGCAAGGATGTGATTGAAATCCTCTCGTCTTCTCCTTCCCGTCCAACCTCTCCCCAACATTTCTCTGCCCCCGCCGCTGTTCTTCCTGATACTCTGAACCGTAAGGGCAAAGGACGAGCGTCTGACCAGGACTGTATCCCTCCACCATCCCTCAGTCTTCCATCTGAGGGCGTTTGTGATCAGGATATTGCATGGCTCCTGGACGAGGACGTGGACCCAGAAATAGAGATCATCAATTCTTCGCCTGCTCTTTCAAAGACGAGGCACAACAGTCCAGGCCCGAAGTCCTTTGTGGAAGAAAGTGTTATGGATGTGGATGACAGCATCGTAGAAGTGATCAAGGCGAAGGCAATCGGATGCCCTACGAGTGAAAGGCCACCTGCCACCCCTCCTCGCGTAATGAGACTATCGCCTGGTCCTACCCCAGATATGCCAGAGGCGTCCTTTGCGGTACGTCCAGCAGGTAGGCGGCGAAACATCCAGACTGGGACTCCGGATAGTTCGGAAGTGCAGTCACCTCGCTTGCGCCGGCTGAGGCGCAACGATACGGAGATGATTACTCGGGAATCGACGCCTCCACTGCAACCGAAGAAAAAGAGACGTGAACGTCAGATTTCTATCCGCTACAATCCATGGATGGATGGCGAAGCTGCACATTCCGGAGACGAGGAAAGCGAAGGATCCTCCCATTCGGAAGACGACGTGGAGAGCGAGTCCGACAGGCAATTCCTGAAAGACATTCCCGATACGCAGGTCTCGCCGTCTTATGACCAGACTCTCGTCTATCGACAAAGCCTGTTTACGCAAGCACCAGGACTTCGTGACGGGCCAGGTTTTATCAGCAAGCCTGTTCGACGAGGCTTTATGGGCGTGGGGGACCATTCTCGAAGACGTCCCATGGTTTCAAGTTCACCGCAGCGTGAGGACTACGAGCCAGATGAATACGTGTTTGGGAGCTTTGTGGTGGAAGACGATGCAGAGCTCTCGTTTGATTGATGGGATTGATAGATAAAATACATACTGTGCTAATGATTGCATACACGGAAGTTCCCGAGTTAGTGTCCTCGCTCGCCAACGCTCATGCAAGTCGAAGCATTTCAGTTGCTATCTCGTGGCGGAACACGTTTCGACAAGCAACGCTTCAAATCTGACGTACAATTATTCACAGTATGTGACCGACACCGACTGGCTTTGTTTTTCTTACACCATATTTCCAGAACTCAGTCACGAAACCTGACAAGGTTGTGAATGCGCCAATAACACAGGACTCTAAGCTCCCACCCGAACTCGATTTTTTCAAATACGCTCAGGGAGGACCAGCAAAACGGAAGGCAGGACATACCGACCCGACGACTTCGAGTGCATCTCCCGCACAGAGCAAGAGACGGAAGGTGAATGATGAAGCACAGGACCACGATGATGATTCGGACGACGTACACGACGACGAATCCGATGGTGATGCTTCGCGAGTACAGGTTCGCGTGACAGCCAAAGGCTCCGACGTGCCACCTCCCATCGACATCTTCGACGACTTGCTAGACCGGTATAAAATTCCACAACGCCTATTGTCGAATCTCCGGGATAACCGTTTCAAGTACCCGACCGGCGTACAAGCTAATGGGATACCCATTTTACTAGAGGTAAATCTCTAAACCGACATGTGGTCGTGTCTCGCTCATTTTTTAAAAACCCTCGGTAGCGCCGTGATCTCGCTGCGATATCTCCCACTGGTACAGGAAAGACGCTCTCCTATCTACTTCCAGTCATGTCATTGCTTGGAACGCCAATATCAAGTTTGAAGGGAACTGAAGGGAATGGTGTGCGTGCCATCGTGCTTGCTCCGACTCGCGAGCTAGCACACCAAATCTATAACGAGTGTTTGAAACTGGCTGTGGGTCGCAAATGGCGAGTGGTATTGTTCAGTAAAGCCACGGCAAGCACCCTCCGTGACAAGAACGTCAGAGACAAAGTTGGTATGTCAGCCGACCTGTTTTTGTTGGCGTTACAGTTGACGATCACTAGATGTCGTGATCAGTACGCCTTTACGTCTGGTTGCAGCGATCCAAGAGGGAAACGTCGATCTGAACAAGTCTGTGATGGTGATTTTGCTGTAGATTCGTACTTGACCTAGATTCAGTGTTCGCCATCTTATTTTGGACGAAGCAGACCGTCTCTTGGATGCCGAATTTCTGGCTCAAGTTCAAGAAGTAATCAGTGCCTGCACTCACCCGGATGTCCAGAAAGCCGTGTTCTCTGCAACGCTTCCAGCGGGAGTCGAACGTCTGGCCATGGGAGTTCTACGGAATCCAATACGTATTGTGGTTGGCCTCAAGTCAGTAAGAAGATGTCAATATAATTCGATGGTCCTGACATTTCTGCTAGGGATACGCCGCTTCCGTTAATCAGCCAGTCTCTTACCTATGTTGCTGATGACGTGTCGAAGCTGCCAAGTTTGCTGACGTATTTCGCTCAGCCTTACAATCCCCCATTACTCATTTTTACCTCTACGCAATCTCGTGCTACGTCATTGGCGGAAGAATTGACGCTCAACGGAATAACAAACGTTGACTGTTTGCATGCTGGTATGACCAGAAAAGAGCGGGATGATGTCGTAAGCCGTATGCGCCGAGGGGAAATCTGGGTGATGGTGTGTACTGAAGTAATGGCGCGAGGGATGGACTTCAAAGGGGTGCGAGAGGTAATCAACTACGACTTTCCGACGAGCGTCCAAAGTTATATCCACCGAATTGGTAAGCGACGAGCATCAACCCTTGGAGAGATGAGCGCTAATACTTCCTAGGACGTACCGGACGTGCCGGACGAGATGGCAAGGCGGTGACATACTTTACGGATGAAGACGCCCCATATTTAAAATCGTACGTTAACTCGGCGTCACTGCACAGGACGTGAGCTAAGGATTAAACCCGAGGATCGCGAACGTTGTGTCGCAGTCAGGTTCGACTGTGCCGGAATGGATCCTCAAACTTCCAAAGCCGTCTAAATGGAAGAAAAAGCAGATGGGGAAAGTAAAGCGGACGGATACGGTGAACGCGGCGCGGAAGATTGGTCGAAATGATGCGATCAAGAAGAGGCAAGTTTAAATTCCTAGCCGTGATCTTCTGCAACTAACGTATTGTAGGGAAATGATCGCTGGTTCGAAGAGACGGAAGGCAAAAGAAATTGGGACGTTGGCGGATGCGGGTAGGGACAATAAACTCGATGACTAATTGCCATGCCATCTCCTTTGTTGGTTGCTAATGTAAAAATGTAGCAAGACAAAGTTACGCGCTCCACGGACATCGCTGAGAATCAGACGCTGAGGGCAAGGGGTATCAGGGATGGACGGAAGTTGCTGTGAAGAGTGAAATCGCATAGGGTGAAAGGCTGCCTTCTTGGGTTGCCTCGATGCAGATCTGAATCCCGATTTGGACGAGGAAACCGCGTTGAAAAAACGAGGATGCCTCGATGTGACCAGGTGAAGAGCCGCAATCGATCCCCACTCTGGTTGCCCGTTCCGCGTCTGTACTCAAAAGGGGTCAGCTGAACAATGCATCAACACAATCCAACTTTGAGTCACTGCAACAACTTCTTCGCCTTCACTCACCTTCGCCATTCTCGTCGATATCTAGCGTCTCCCCATTGTACACGATGCCACCACTTCGCCATGTCCGCAAGTCTTGCAGGGTATCGATCAAGTCGCTGTTGGGCGGTGCGTGTTGATCCCACCTCGTATCAACTCTGTTCTTATTGACTTTCCTCTTTTGGACAGACTGTCAAGCACTCCCCGACTCGCTCGAACTGTTGCACGGTGGTCCCAATGTCGCGATCACCGCTCATCACGCTCCACCATCTCCATCCGCATCGACTACAACCTCGTCCGACTCCCCTCCGCTCGTGTTCACCCATCTCCCCTTCACCCCCGGTTCTTCTCATACCCGCAATCGCAAGGAGGGTCACATTCCCCGCCCTCCCAATTCCTTCATGGTCTTCCGTTCGTGGCTCTGGAATAAGGACAACCTCAAAAGCATCGAGAAGGACAATCGCAACGTCTCTCGCATCGCTGGCCGCTACTGGAACGAGCTGTCGGAAGTTGAGCGTGCCCCCTTCCGTTCCATGGCCGAAGAGGCCAAGGCGCGCCACGCCCAGCTCTACCCCGAGTACAAATACGCTCCTGGTTCACAGAAGAGGTCCAAGGTCGTCGTTCAGCGTCGTTCTCAGCGCACCGCCGACACCGACACCGAAAAGTGCAAAAAGCTCGCCGACCTCTTGCTGGGCGGTGTCACGAGCCGCGACTTGGCCAAGTATCTCGACGACAACCCCGCTCGGAACAAGTGCGAGCACGAGGACGCGTCCGAGCTTACTCCCGAGGCGATTCTCTCTGACACTCACCTTCGGAAGGTTCCCAAGAAAACCGCCGCGCCGCGCGCAGACTTTCCCCTTACACAGCGGAGGGTTGGAAAGCAGAAGAAGATCCTTCAATCACCTGTTGCCACTGTTCCTCCCTATCAGCCTGAATCCTCCCTTCCCTGTCTTGCTACCGCTGGATACGCGTTCCAGAACACACCCACGCCCAATCCGACACCGTCAACGCACACCCCAGAGCTGGTGTACCCTCAGGGTAATGTAACCAATTTCGTCGCTAATGAAGATATTCCCTATCTCTCTCTCGACGATTGTAACGGTGTGGTAAGTAGTACAATGTTTTTTTTTGTGTGTGTTGCCGTGCTCATGCCGCGCTGTAGCCAATTAAGGTCGAAGCAGACAATTCTTTCGTTCCTTCGCACTTGATGCCTGCTGCAAATACCGTCTTCTCTGGTATCAAGCCCGAATCGGTTTCGTTTGCCGACTCATGTGTACTCGGTGCCTACGGTCACTCCGGAACCGGGTTTTCTCCTATCCCGCTTACCAACTTTGATGCCTCGACGTACACATCGATGTACGAGACGCTCGTTCCTCTGGGATCCCCCGTGTTCACCAACCCGTTCGAACCACCGTCTGAAGAGCATGAAGCGTTGCTTGGTACTCTAGATCAGTTGTTCGGGCAATCCATTTCACCACTTTCCCTCCCCGGAGAATGGTAATCCAGTTCGGCAGTGCGCTCCTTCCTTTTTCTTTACGGTTTCACGTGTTCGTATGAACTTCACGGTCTCGATCTTTACCTACCTTGCGTTTTCAACTCTCCACATACCCTCATTGCCTCTCTTGGACGGGATTTGATCCCCTGTAACTATATCTAGTACCTTTGTACACGATACTGAAATTTGCACCGTCAAATCTGTACATGGAAAAACACTACGAGTTTCGTTTCGCTTTCTTTGACCCTTCCTTGTTGTCACCATGGCTACGCTTCGCTGAAGTGGACTGAACGGGGTCTTCGATCGACAACCGGCCCGACCTCTGTTCCTCCCTGAGCCAGCCTACGCAGGTGTCCTTGTCACCCTCCGGGTTTCCCAGCTGCCATTCGACAACCTTGGCGAGCACGACAGCCGTCCAGGGTCCCGGCTTGCCGCCGAGCACAGACATGACCTCGTTTCCCTACCGAGTGTGTGAGTGCGAGAATGCGAATGCAAACGAGAACTCGTGGTCTTACGTTGAGCAACGGCCTGGCGTCCACCGACGTGTCTAAACCGAGTTGCTCAACACGGCTCGCAAACGCGTTATACCGTCGGATGCATACATCCGCTGCCTCGCCTGAAAAAAAAAGATCAGACGGCGGTTTCGGATCACTGACTGACAGGCGTCCTTACCGTATCCAAGCGGAACCAACTCGCACACCAACGCGAACAACAGAGACGATGACCAGTGCACGCCAGAGGTCGGTTTGTGCACCTTGTTATGTCGGAGCAGCAGCCCTGTGGGGAGAAGGCAGTCGCGAGTCGGTCAGTCGTCTGCGGGGGAATCACGCACCGATGGCGACGCGCTCCGAGGGTGTCGTGAACTGGGCGTCCTCTAACGAGGGATTCCGGAAAAGTGCAGCAGCATCAAAGAGCGCTGGCACGCCGTCGAGGTAATGATTCTTGTTTCCGAGTTTCAAACCTTCTCGGACGACGGCTTCGACGAGCGGATGCACCTTTTTCTTGTGATCCTTGTAGGTGATGCCAGTAAATGAGTAAAGACTGGCCGCGAGGAACAATCGTGCCCTCGTTCCCCTGTCGCTCGACGGGTGGGCGATGAGGGTTGGATGGGGGCGCACGGTGAACTTGCATGATCCGGATGACGAAGGGGAAAGGAGGTCATTGAGGATGGTGCATGCTGTGAGGGAGAGGTGTGTCGGAGCGACGGGGCCAGAAGCAACGTCCATGGTTACAGTAGGCACATGGAAGACGCAGTGATACAAGGAAAGGTCGTGTATGATCTGGATGGCGTGTAGAGGTTCGGCGCCTTGTCGGCATGAGCTTAGCCGCTCGGACACGAGATGCCAGATACGAACCTTTAATCATTTTGTCAAGCTCTTCGCCGATGCGCTCGCGGCTAATCTTGGAGGAGAGAGCCTCCTTTAAGGAGTCGTCAGGAGCACGTGGATGAGAAACACGCTGCTGATTACCTGTATGCCAAGGTCACGGGCCGCGTCTTGCACTTCAGGCGTCATCTCGAACCCAAAGCGGCTTGCAAACCTGATGCATCGAATGACTCGTAGAGGGTCGTCGCGGAATGTCTGCAGCGGAGGCAAAGGCGTACGTATGACGCCCATGTGTAGATCATCCAGACCCTATGGCTGGTCAGTAACGTCGCGCGAAGAGGAGCAGTCTAATTGCCTTCTCGGTAAGATCCTCGACCACGCGGGTGTGAACGTTGTAGAAGAGCGTGTTAATGGTGATGTCCCGTCGCAGGGCGTCTTGTAGGGGAGTACCAAATTTCTGCGGAGACAATGATGGGCCCGCGGAATACTGCCGGGTCGACGACGACGTACGACTTGGGTTGGGATCCGGCTGTGCTCGGAGTACTCCTCGTCTCTCAAGTTGACGAAATCGAGATCGATGCCAAAGAGCGTGGTCCTCGCGGTCTCGAGATGCTTGGACTGATCCGGGTTGCTCTCTATCTTGGTGACTTTGTGCACAGGGAGATGCTTCCGTTCGGACAAGAACGCGAGGAACTTTTCAGCAAAGGGCACGCCCATCATGCCCGCGAGACAAACGTCCACGTCGTTGCATTCATAGTCCAGCAACTATAGTACGACACATAAAAAGCAGGCCCACGCCCGAAAAGAGGTCGACGATTGACCTTGTCGCGGACCCAACCCCCGTTGATCCTGCATGCGGTGACGATGCCGTCCTCGACCGCGAGGTGCTGGGTGAACTCGTCGAGGAGCGAGCAGAGCCTGTCTTCGTCGTCGGACAACACGATCTTGTTTTTGACGCGGGGCGCGATGCGCGTTGCCATCGCTCTCACAGACCGGAGGAGCATATAATTGAAGCGGAGATCGAATGCACCACCCGCTCCACCGACTTGACTCGTCGTACGAGACCCGGACCGACGTACAACACACACAACACACACACACCAATGGGCCGCGTATTGTTGAAGGTCAGTCACTGACTTGTCTCTTCGCACACCGCAGCTGACTCGCGCTATAGGTTATCATCCTTGGGGACAGCGGGTAGGTGGCGCAGCGCGAGTTGCGCACACGAGGCTGAACTAGACTGCGCAGCGTCGGCAAGACTTCGCTCATGAACCAATATGTGAACAAGCGGTTTAGCAACCAATACAAGGCTACCATCGGTGCCGACTTGTATGTACATGTGTCTTGGCGACAGCCCAAGCTCACCCAGCATTTGCCTAGCCTCACCAAGGAAGTCATAGTTGACGACCGTCTCGTGACGATGCAGGTATGGCCACGTTCTTTCCTTCCTTTCCGGGCTCAAGTGCTGACGGCACGTTCGCCAGCTATGGGATACGGCCGGCCAAGAGCGCTTCCAGTCTCTCGGCGTGGCCTACTACAGAGGAGCAGACTGTTGTGTGCTCGTGTATGACGTCAACAGTGCAAAGTCGTTCGAGACGCTAGACAGCTGGCGCGACGAGTTTCTCATCCAAGCGAGCCCACACGACCCAGAGAACTTTCCGTTCGTCGTTCTGGGCAACAAGATTGATGTGGAGGAAAGCAAACGACAGGTACGGACGGTACTTGAGTGTGCATTGAGTGTGCCCCTGACATCTCCGCAGGTTACGCAGAAGCGAGCAATGACATGGTGTCAATCCAAGGGAAATATCCCCTATTTCGAGACATCTGCCAAGGAGGCCATCAACGTTGAGCAGGCTTTTCAAACGGTATCCAAGAATGCACTGCAACAAGAAACAGAAGAACAGATGTACGTGTCAGTTTGTGTGTTGGTTGGCGTGACTGACGCGTCGAGCAGGTATGTGGATTATCCTGACCCAATCCAAATCGATCGGGAGAGCACACAGAATTATGGGTGTAATTGTTGATGGACATTTTGTCATTTCTGTGTCATGTTTGCGACGAGTACCGCCGCCTGTTACCCGTTTGTTGAGTGTTAATTTTACTGTGGTTGTTGGTGGAGGTATCTTATGTTACTGGGCATGCTGACGATCAAGATAGAGGCACAGCAACGATATGACATGCTAAGTAGATAGGGGTTCGAGTATACGTGGGCTCAACACCTCGACCGACGCCTCACAACTTGAATGCTGACTTGGCGAACTTGACCTTGGCGGAGGCAGCATCATCCACAAACCAATACACCTGACCGGGGTAGGCGGGCTTGACGAGGGAGGCGGGGAGCTTGAGCTCAGGCTGGTCGATTATCAAGGGGAGCATGTCGACCTTGCTCTCGCCGGTGACGACGAAGGCGATGCGTGCGGCGTGGTTGAGGACGGGTAATGTGAGGGTGATGCGCTTTGGGGGAGGCTTTGGGGAGTCTTCGAGGTAGGCGACCCATCTGTCACTTTCCTTGAGGAGCTCGTGGCCTGGGAAGAGGGAGCAGGTGTGGCCATCCGGGCCGACACCGAGGAGGATGAGGTCGAAGATGGGGAAGCGAGCCGAGTCCTTTTGGGCAAACTCGCGGATGAGCTCGTGCTCGTAGGCGTCCGAGAGCTCCTCGAGATCGTCTAGGAGGCTGGTGTCGAGTGTGTGAATATTGGCATCCGGGATGGGGACGTGGGCGAAGAGCTCCTCTCTACAGAGGCGGTGGTTGGAATCGGGATCATCGAGGGGGACGACGCGCTCGTCGGCGTAGAAGACCTGCCTGCGTGGAATGAGCAAGGGCGGGGTGTAGCGAGGAAAGGAGGATACCATTTGTCCCACTTTGCTGTGGGATTGCCGATAAGGGTCTTGAGTTGCTTTGGAAGCGAACCACCGGAGAGTGCAACGGTGAATCTGCCCTTCTTCTCGATCGATTCCCTCTGTGCTTTGAGCACGAACTCTGCGAGTGCACTCGTCAAATCCGCAGGGGATCCAAACGAGTGCAGAACAAGTTCTCTCGGTGGTTGATGCATAACTAAGGGGCATCCCGTAAATTATTACTAATATTTATATATTGCTGACGTCATTTACCAAACAAACAGACTCAACACCAAAGCATCCAACACGAACACCGCCAGATGTCGGTTGCACGCCTCGTCGCTCAGCGCGTCCACCGCACCCGACACAACACCCGCAGCGCTGTCGCCCAGCACGACCCTCCGCGCCAGCCTCGGCATCCTCTCCGTCAGTCTCTGTACCAGCTGCGTGCGGATCGCGACCTGCTCCTCCGCCGTCGGCTCGGCCACCGCTGTCGCAGGGTATCCGTTCGGGAACAGCGCCCGCTTCGAGGCCCGCACGACATCCAGCATGCACGACGCAGACAGCCCATGGGTGTACAACAGATAGCACAGCAGCCTGCAATCACGGCCTCAGACACACACAAACCAGCCCTAGCTTGCTCACTCACTTGTTCACGAACGTCTGGAAACTGCAGCATATCAACGAAACGAGGTTGAAAAGAGCGGCGGTGGCGAGTCGCTCCCGTGCGCAGAGCACTTCCGACATCATCCCCAGCGGGCCATGCGTGAGATCAGGGCTATATTTGATTTCGGGATTTGCTCCGAACGACGCAGCCGATGATCTGGATGATCTTGCAGGCGAATCGTCTTCTAGCAGAGGCGTTGTCGTTCGGGTCGGGCGAGTTTGCATTTGGTTGACGATCGGTATCATATACACGATTTGCTTGTATGCCTGAATGAGTGCAATACATGCTCCGGACAATCTTTGGATGGCCGAGAGTAGGACCACGACCACACTGGACTTGGAGATGCGACCGGAGCCAGGTGCAGACGTCGACGAGACAGATGGCTAGGGCGAGGTCAGAGCGTCCCAGCAAAGACACGAATGCGCACACCTGCTCCGAAGGACCGAGTATGTCCAGCACCATCTTGTGGAGGAACCAAGGCTGCGTTATGTGAGGGATGACGTCCTTGACTACGACCTTGAGCAAGACTTCCCTGACGATAAATCTTTCGGCTTCTGGCGCGTAGTCTTCCGCGGGGAGGCATTCTCTCAGGATGTGGTCGAACACTTGCCGAAAGTATTCTTCGTCAATCGTACCGTCGGAGGAGATTGCTATGTGCGGTTGTAGTTGGTGAAAGAGCTGTGGCAGCGACAGAGCGCCGCCGGTCGCGTAAGAGGTCGAGGCCTTGGCGACGGCCTGGCGGTAGTCCCTGTAATGCTGGGTGACGAGGGACGGAATGTCGGAAAAGACGAGGAGGGAGAGGTCCGCGTCGAGCACGCGCTGCTCCAAGGAACGGACGACGTGGGATACGATTGTCGCAATCTGGGGAAGGAATTCCTTGTCGTACCTGGTGAGCTTGGCCCACCAGGTGTTCACGAAGGCTCGGAGGACGAGAGCGATGAGGTCGTACACCTCGTCGTTGAGCTCGGGCGGGCATGCGGGGGAGAGGAAGAGCGGGGGCAGGTCCGATCCGGGTCGGATGAGGAGACGTCTCGCGAGACTCGCTGGCTGCACGTTGTAGGAGACCGACGACGCTACCGAGTGCGTCTGCGCCATCGAGTTTTTTTATAAGCCGAGTCCGTATAAAACCGAACTATATTGAACACAGCGGATTCTCATGCTCATGTCTCTCTCACAACTCCATCAAGCATCTCCACGGCTGGCCAGGCTCGCTCGACCAGCATGGCGGCTTTTCTCTTCAACCGCGCACCCTCATATCGACGTGCGCCTCTCTCAAGTGCTCGCTCATGCGCATAACCTCATTTAATTTCCCATTGCAGCCCTCGAAGCTCACCGTGGTCCGCACGACGAGCCCGCGTGAGCTGCCCCCTTCCTCAGAGCTGCTTTTTGGCCGGACCTTTGTAGGTCATTTTCATCATTATCTTACCTTTTGCGGCCTATTCAGCGTTTCTGCAGTCGGATCATATGCTCACTATTCCGTGGGATGATAAAACCGGATGGGGCGCGCCTTCTATCAAGCCCTGTGAGCTATGCCGTGTTTTTGCCATCCGTCCTTCTTGACAGCTCGTAGTTTCGGATATCAATCTCACCCCCGCGGCGACCGTGTTGCACTATGCACAAGCGCTCTTCGAGGGGATGAAGGCTTACAGGCATCCGAATGGCACTGTGTCCATGTTTCGGCCGGACATGAACATGAAACGGATGAACAACAGTGCGCAACGGCTTGCACTACCCGTCAGTCCACGCTGTGCATTGGCTTCTTACGCTAACGAGATTTGCTTTAGACTTTCGACAGCGATGCGCTCATGGAATGCATCAAACGACTGATTTCATTAGAACGTAATTGGATACCCAAGGAACCCGGTCACAGTCTCTACATCCGTCCTACGATGAGTGAGTCGGCCACGGAGTCCTTGGGATGTATTTACTGACGAGCTTAGTTGGTACTAACGGAACTCTGGGAGTTCAGCCTCCGACGGAAGCCCTTCTGTTTGTGATCTGTAGTCCTGCCGGGCCGTATTACCCGAATGGATTCAAACCCGTGGCCTTGTATGGGACTACGGATGCGGAATATATCCGCGCTGCACCGGGAGGTTCGTCCGTTCGGGGTAGCTGATAGTCTGTGTGGCTGATTGTCGGTTTAGGCACTGGTGCTTACAAGCTGGCAGCCAACTATGCCCCTGGCGTCGTGGCTCAGAAAGCTGCTGCCAAAGCAGGGTATGTGCAGAACCTGTGGCTGCATGGACCGGAGCACCGGTTAACGGAGGTCGGCACGATGAATCTGTTTGCCGTCTTCAAGGGGGAGGATGGTGGTGGGTGAGCAGATGTTGCAGACGAGCGTTGGATTGACAGCGTGCTTTGTAGTGACTGAACTGGTGACGCCTCCCCTCGACGGCATGATCCTGCCTGGTGTGACCCGCGACTCGATACTCGCTCTCGCACGGAACCACGCGTCGGGGAACAAGCGACTCAAGGGACTGACCGAGCGACTCAAGATCTCTGAGCGGGCTGTGAACATGGGGGAGATCATTGCGGCGGGCGAGGCAGGACGTCTGGTTGAGCTGTTTGGTGCGGGTACGGCTGCTGTTGTGACGCCAGTGGAGAAGATTGGATACCTGGGCAGAGACGTGATGATCCCGACGGGCGAGGATGGGATGGGACCTGTCTCTCGACCGCTGTGGAAAGAATTAGTTGGGATTCAGACAGGGGAGATCGAGAGCGGGTGGAATTGCTTAGTCAGCTAGTACATGGACTTGCCTGTGTGGTTTTTTTGAAATTTGGACGACGATGCTCTTCGACCCAGCGACTGCACCACATCTCAAGCCATGGCTAGTGCGAACACTCGGTCCAATGTATTTTATTTTTACTGTTTGTCTTATTTATCTGCTCACAACCACCAAAAGATGCGACGCAGAACCGACAGCACTCGCAGAATATGTCCTCGCACTCCTCAAGCACAACCTACCTGAGCCAGAAATGCGCAGGGAACTCACAACTCAGCTCGAAGAGTTTCTCGAGAAAGGTAATTCCCCTCTCTTCCCTATTTTCACCCCGCTCACGACCTTCCAGAGGGCCCGTCATTTATAGATACATTATTCACCGTACTAAGAACAAAGTCCTATCTACCATACACCACCTCTTCACCCCCTCATCAGCCCTCCTCCTCCAACTCTCGTCCATCAGACTCTGGCATCCCAATTCCTCTCGATGGCTTGCTGTCCAATTCCGAACGCGCCCAGAAGCGCTCTCACCCCGACGACGACCGTGACGCGCCCCGCCCCGCCAAGGGCCCTCGGTTGACCGTCGACGATCAGTTTTCCCGCTACCCAGCCGGTCAGGACTCTCGTTCAACCGGCCAGTGGGGTCCCAGGAACGACCGGCACGGTCCGACCAATGCCGCAGTTCCATCCGTCAACGGACAGCGCATTCAGACGTATCAACCACCAGATCAGCGGAGAGGTGTATGTCGAGATTACCACAGTGCGTTTTTTCTCTCTCTCGCCACCTCCATCTCACTTGACGCCCTCCTTCGTAGACAACGGTTACTGTGCCAGGGGTGCGCTTTGCAAGTACAGCCACGGTGACGACGCCTTTGTTCCCTCGCAGCTCTTTGGCCTCGGCGCACCCGCAGCTCAGATGCCCTTCCTCCCCATGTTTCCTCCTGGGGCGATGCCGTTCGGTATGGTTCCTCCTGGTACGGCCTACGATCCCCACGAAGCACGGATGGATATGCGACCCGGTGGTAATATGATGGGCATCAACGGCCGAACACCTCCCCTTCGTCCTCCTATCATTCACCGCGCCCAGGAAGACACTTCGCAGTCTGCACGCACTTCGGGAGAGCTCCCCGTCATTCAAGATCTGACGCCCCAAGTTCCCGACGACCCCGCCGCCGCCGCTTCTAAGCCGCCGCCGCCACCGTTGCCGCCACTACCACCGCCACCACAGGACAATGCGGCGTGGATGCATAATCCAGTATCGCCTCAGCAAGCACAAGCCATGGACGTTGACACGCCTGTTATGCAGATTCCCCCCGTTACACCAGGAAGTGCTCGCGGTGGATTTAGAGGCGGTGGAAGGGGGACGTTTGCTGGTGATGCACAGTCATTTCGTCCGGAGCGTCGGAACGATAAAACACTCGTCGTCGAGAAGATTCCAGAGGACAAGCTTTCCCTCGATGCTGTAAACAGCTGGTTTAAACGCTTCGGCACGGTCACAAATGTCGCGATCGATGTTCGCACCGCAAAAGCGCTGGTCAGTTTTGCGGAGCACAGCGAAGCCCATGCTGCATGGAAATCGGAGGACGCCGTCTTTGGCAATCGGTTTGTCAAGGTATTTTGGCATAGACCAATGGAAGGTCATGGGCAGAAGGGCGCACGCATATTGGCTGCATCTGCGCCGCTGGTTGCAAACATCACTGCACGGAACACGACGCCAGCTACTCCGACAACAGTAACAGGAGGAGCCTCAAGTACACCTGTTCGTAAGCTAGCGATCGTGACTTCTAACGCTGCTACCGAACTTGCTGCAAAACAAAAACTTTTGGAGGAGCAGATAGCGGAACAGAAATCCTTGATGGCATCTTTAGCAACGACTTCCGGGGAAGAAAAGAAAACGATCATGGCCCGTCTAAGAAAACTCGGTGAAGAGATGAAGCCGTCGTCGTCCCCAGGCTCAATATCTGGAGAACCATCGTCACATTCTACGTCTACATCCCAACGACCTGCAAGCTCCGTGGAACGTCCTGTTCAACTGCACAAGAAAAGAGAAAAGCTCGACAAGGAACTGGATCTCCATGCGGTAAAGGATAATGAGTCCACCGCAGAGTTGCAAGCCAAGCTTGCGAAACTCAAAGAAGAGGTGCGTATGCGCATTTACTTGGTGAGACGAGCGCTTACCAGGGTTACAAGGCTGCAAGTCTGGGGATTCCCGAAGGTGGAGAACATTCTTACGGTGGAGGGTCGTACCGTCCTTACAGGGCGCGGGGGCGTGGGGCGCGTGGTACATTCTTCCGGGGAGCCGGACGAGGCGCTCCACGCGGTAGCATGAAGCTTGATAACAGACCCAAAAAATTACACATCAAGGGCGTTCGGGAGGACACCATTCCGGCCCTGCGGGAGTGGTATGAGGTGCGATCGATCGTTTAACAGTCTTGACAACATATTCAAGTACTGCTCCAGGCTCCAGGTCAACTCGATTCGGTGGACCCTGTGGGTGACGATGAGGTGGTCGTCGGTTTCCGGACGAGAGCCGCTGCCGAGCAAGTTCGTGATTCTTCTCAGACTGTTCCGCTTTTGAGCACTGACGAGCTATCTAGGCACTTGCCAAGGGTAGTGATATCCCATCCGTAGGCGTGGTGCAAATATCTTGGCAGGCGACCCAACAATCACTCCCAAGTTCTCAAACGCTCGCCGCTTCGACTTCTCAGCCCAGTGTAACAGAAGTGGCACATCCACCCTCTTCGCCGATCCTACAAGAACGTTCGTCAACACTTCGCTTGGAAGAAGAGATCATTGCGAGCGGCTGGGGCGATGGCGGAGACGAGGATGACATGGGGTTCCGATGATGATGTCTGGTTTTCTATTATTTTTTTCTTTCGACTTTTTATTTTATTTTTCCGTACCCTCCCATCTCGGGGCCTGTGCAAACAAGAGTCCAACGCTGGTCATGAGTCACCAGCTAACCTCTCATCGTGTGCGTGCTGACGTGAAACTCGTGGATGGAATTGAAGCCATGCCAATTGTGTAAAACAAAAGATGCTTTGCTGGCTCGCGAGAACGCTTAGGATCTTAGAAGCCCCGCATCGTTGGAAGTTCCGTGTCAGAGTGATCCTGATGGTTCGAAGGTTCTCGCTGGTGGTATCACCCTTCCCACTGTTGCTGATTCCCTGGTGGCAGCACGGGCTCTCTTTACTGACCCCTTTCTTGTGCTCAGACTATACCAATGCAAGTCCTTAGATTCCACAGGAGGAGTTCATTGTTCCCCCGAGCCAGTGGCAGACAAGCTCGCCCAGGATCAATAGTACACGGAGCATTACAACCAGGTGATTGCTGTGGAACACACCACAAAGGCCTGGCACTGATTATCTTTATCTTTGTGTAATGTATGCTCTTAATGCACAATATCAATGTATGCTTCATTATATACTATCAATCAACAGTGCCAATGTAAGCTTGCTAATGACACAGAGCAAATGACAGTTTTTGAAAAATCAATATTACTACATATTGAGCTGGTACAGTATGTAACATTGTAGTCTACTGATTGAAGACACTGACATAGACATTAAATGTCTGAGTGCTCTGGGCACAGAGTTTAATTCTCATGGGTGGCAATTTTTTTAATCCATTATTGGAACTGTACACTAGTTGTAATGGAAAAGATAGTAGCAAATGGCCAGGCCCTGGCCCTGAATTTTTTGTAGACCAGTGGCAGTGTCATGAATTTATTACTATAACTGGTACTTAAAAAATTGTCTATACAGATATGAGCCATGAATTATGCAATTTAATTTAATTTTTCTTATTGCATATACCAGTCTACTGTCTTGCCAATCTAGCACATGTTGTTTTGGCTGCAATTACAGTTGAGCTTGTGTGGTTGGCTGCCACATGGAGCTCATGTTTGGTCTACTCACCCCTTCTCTTTGGATGTGGAGAGCAATTAGTGTGACCCCAGGTGATTATTTAGCACTATAGCTTTTTTTTACTTGGTTAGTAGTATCTGGTTAGCATGTGCTTGGCTGTATTTGGTTGCCAGGTCAGTTGGTTTGACTGTGTTTGGGCAGTGTGGTTGTAATTTGATTAGCTTTATTGTTTATTGTTTATATTTGATTGTTATTGAAACTTTATCTATAGATAACATTGAACTGTTCAATACACCTTCTCATACAGTAGCATTCTGTATGAACTGAACATGATATACTGTAGCTGGCTAACCCCATTCTCATGAGCATGTGATTCATTAGTACACATATAGTAATTCATCCCACAATACATCATAGTTTCCTCAGCATGTGCCCTAAAGTATGCCTCATGGCCAACACATGTACAGTAGTATATATACAATGCAGCACCAGCCAGACTCTTCAGTCTGTTCTGGTTGATTTTTCACCCAAACAACTCCCTTGTTCCCTAGTCTCGTCTTTGAGGTGACTGAAGCTTTATTGGTTTTGGTGTTGCCAACATTTGTCAGCACTTCACCTACAGGATGTCAGGAAGGGATTGTTGTGAGTGGCAACAAGGGGCTGGGTTCTCTGCTTTTTTCTGCTTTTTTTTGGTACACCTCAATGGATCACGCTGGTCACGAGTTACTGTCATTAACCTTCCATCGTGCGCGCGTCGCCGTGAAATCTTAGATTGAGCATGACTATCAAATAGACTGATCACCAGTCCAGTGAAATCTGTGGACAGTTCCTAATAATCTATTGACAAGTATGGGATATCATGATACAATGAGATCCGTGAGTCCGTGACCTGGGTAGACTAAGATATACAAAAGGACGACAGCAGTCCGGAGATTTTACGGTAAGTTTACATTGTATGATAAGTATAGATATATAAAGTTCGTTTCAGAGTCCTCATGCCATCGCATAAAATGTTCTACGTTGCAGGTAACGACCTAAATGTCACGGGAACCCGCTGAGTACATCCAGTCGGTGCCGAAATTACCCTTTTAATTTCGTCCGGATCAATCCTCGGGGGGCTCAGGGGCGCACCCGGGTGGAACGAGATTGGTGACTCGCACAACGGCTCGTCTAACAAGGAACTTGCGCCCTGTTCGACCTGGTGCGTGTGGAAGTGGACGTGGAGCTGAAAGGGCGCGGCGCCACGAGACGGCCGCGTCCCGCCCCTGGCCGAAGATGGAACAGGAAACGAAGGCCCTGCGTCGATGCCCCTCTCATGCACCTTGATGATGGTGGTGCCCCGTGCTGGCTCGGAGGGCGGTAGTTCGACGACGGTACTGGCGCTGACACTGGCGGCAGGAGGAACAGGGGCATCAAAAGAGCCGTCTTCAAAGGGACGGGGAAGCGAGAGGTTGGACAGGGTCGATAGGCTCCCGGTCGATGGCGTCGTCGGGCTGGTCCGAGTTGACGCCAGTGCGACTTGTTCGAAAGAGCTGGCCGAATTCTGTCTACGTCCTCGTTGAGCCTCTATGTCGTCGGTCGTGGGTGGTAAATATCTGCTTTGCAATATGCGTGGTCCGTGTTCGTCGAGAGACGGGAGAGGATGATGGTGACGTCGGATGATGGAACGAGGTGACCGGTCAGAGTCGGTTACGACCGAGGTGTAACGGACCGCGGTAAGGGTCTCCTCTTCTTCTAGTAGTTCTCGTCTGGGGGACATGATGAGGAGCGGAGTGAATTCTCTGTCCCGTGCAAGCTGTGTCCGAAGCAGACGGGGACGTATCCGCCTGCCAGAAGTAGAGAATGAACTACTTGAGCCCACTGCGACGCTCGCGAACGAATGGGCATCCCGAGTAGAGTCCGAGTGGTCTGCGGGCGGTGAAAGACGCATGATTTTTCGTTTACGTGACTCGGCGGCTTCCGACCTGAGTGGCTGGGAGGTGAGAAGCCTGTCCCTGCGTTCACAAGGTGCCAGCTCGAGATCCCTGTGGGTATCTCCTACATGGTTCCCAGGCTCGGAGAACCGTGGTGATGATTGCGAAGGAGCGTTCGAACTTGCGAATGATGGATGACCACTGGGAGGATGATGGCCGTCGGAGGAGCTGGTTTGGACACGATGCGTACTTTCGGAACCATCATCGTCGATCTCCATCGACGTAGATTCTGGGCTTCTCTAGAGAGCGCCGCGTGGAGAGGGTGCTCGTTTTAGCATGAACAGCACTATATCAATAGCAGGACGAACGAACTCACGGGACTGTCGAGATCCATCGTCTGTCGAGCAAAAAAAAAAGGAGGTGAGAGGGAAGTTGATGTGTTTGATGAGGAAGGTAGCAATACATGTCCCTTTTTATGAACCACCTCGCACGCAATCGAGTCGAAGCGCCAGAAGATGAAAGGCTCGCATAGCTACCCCTGCAACTTGGGGAGTTTGGAAGGCGTTCACATCGTCGTCGCACAAGCGGCAGACAAACAAAAAACACAAAGGAAGCCTAGACCGAGAAGGAAGCATCACGATCCATGGACCCACAGAGACCCCCATCGCAACCCAAATACAATAGTGGTGGAAGGGGACGTTTTCATAACTTACAGGGCGAAGAGAAACTGATATCATGTCGTTGTTCTCTCGTGGAAACTCAGCGACGAGTGACGTTGTAATTTTTAGGTTCAGTGATGGCACCGCGCAACGGTCCTGATCATCTGAAAGTCCGTGATCGCGCGAACTTACGTCCAATCAAGTTAGAATGGCACCTTACGCCATTGATGACGGTTCCCAAGGGAGGTGATCTAAAGCCAGGCCAATTGTATAACAAAAGATGCACAAGGCTATGTACATAGGTGTGATAATGCTTACTATATCAACGATTTCCTGATGCCCCGACTCAAGTGAGATCATACCATAAGAATCGATTGGCGGTTAATTGATCATGGTCGGAATACCGATTTGAGACTGTTAAAAGGTCGACACACTACTAGTAGGCACTAACTTGGACGCATATGTATATTCTGCGCATACCATCTCGATTACAATTACACATCCAGCCTGAGTGACACTTCGAAGTCGGCACTTTCGTACATGTACACATAATTGCACACATATTTTTCATCATACAAACAGCTACATTAGATCTAATACGCATTCTGAAGGTCCACGGATTTGAACGGGTCCAATCGAAGCAGAAGATGTGAAAACACTGGTAGTTAGTCTAGTGTCACTTGCCGGTCAGTGCGTACTAGCTGAGTCTGAAGTGTTTGTAGAAGAGCAGCCTCCGCAGTGCTGGGTGAGATGCTGCCGCTGCCCTCGCAGGTCGAAGGGTCGAAGCAGCTGCTCAGGACAGCACCGGTCGACCTCTGATCCTTGAACATACGAACTATTACGGGTGCAGGTGGCATTACAAGGCATTCATTAATATTGTAGATATGGCCTCTACAAGCCAGTTCCTTAAGCTGCCAAGGATCGGAACGTACAACAACACAGTACGCTCGTTTCCCGCGCCATCATACCTTTGATGCATCACAGGTGACATCATCCTCGTTAGAGATTAATTTCTGACAGTGTAACCTTACAGTGATCGTGCTTTACTACTAAACTATTTGATGCCATTGTCTGGGAGGATACGATGATACCAGACCTTAATCTAACAACGACGCGCTATGGGATATCTCTTAATTAACGAATGAGCGAAAAAGGTATAGATATATTTATTAAATGAGAAGAGGATCAGGTATAATCCAAGGGTGACGTCGATCAGTGCCGGTAGGTCTAGTGGTCCATTACGATCGCGCAAAATTGGTCCAGCCTCGTTTTAATTGCTGTGCACTGCGATTAAGTTCAAAGTCGTCGTGTCCCTAAAAAGCTCACCTCGAAGAAGACAAACATGAGAACGGTGTTTGGTCCTAGCCGCATGAAGGCTGGTGTCCAACCTTTAAACATAAACATGGGACCTTCTTCGCGGAGCGACGTCAAAAGAACTTGCGCAGGGCTGACCTTTCCCGACTGGAAAGTTGTCATTAGGAGCAGTCATCCGTGCAGACAAGATATCGATATCTCACCGAACCCATTATTCTCGTCCTTATGACATCGGCAGGTGAACAGACGGCTGTAAAGCGGAGTGAACACGGAATAAACGTTTCGAGAGCACTGAACGAACTTGTACCACACGTTCCCGCAGCTAAACTAGCCACGACGTGCAAGGCGAAGCCGTCGTAAAACTGATAATCAACTATCGGTATTCGATGTCGAAGTAGGATTGACTTGAAAAGGTCATAGCTGTAATCGGGTTTAGGAAGCGCATCCATGGGATTCACGGAAATTACTGGGTCAACTCACGATCCAACCTGGGATGTCTATCCAAGGACAAATGTTATTGGTGAATTGAGAAACACAGAAAGCTTACATTCATTAAAGCTGCGCGGGTCTTGGGATAAAATGTGTATATTCAATGGTTGTCTCACTCGTCTATGAGGTGTATGCTCACCATGTTGGTTCCGAGTCCTCTGCCTAGGCCTTTGATACCCTCACTTCTTACAAGGGTTACAAAGCCAGTGAGAGCATTGCGATATCCATATCGCTTTTCTGGGGGCCTTAGCGAATCACTGGTCATACGCACAAGCAGGATGTCAGCAGGATTCCCCGCAATGCCTCCCAATCCACCAGCAACACTAGCGACCAGAAGGAGTTTGCCAACGGATGGTTTTCTATTTTCAGACATACGTCGTTTCATCTCCTCATAGCTTCCAAGGCGGACAAGCGAATATGTCATCTGTCGCAGTAGTGATGCGGAAAGACCCGTGTAAACACTGCGCAGACCCTTCTCCGACAATGAGGTCCGGATCGTTGCTAGCATGGATAATCGCGACACAGATGGACCGAGGGTTTGCATACGACTATGTGCACTTTAGTCATGCACCCCAAGGAAACTGGCACCTCCTACACTTTGGTCAGGTCTAGGGGATGCGTTAAGCATGCCGCCACTATAGCACAAAGAAGGTAAGGCAAGGTCAAATGTCTCCAGTAGTATCACATACTGGAAGCAGCGACACCTATAATCGAGCGCGTCAGTCGAACGCCATAAACGATGAACGTCAAGCTTACCGCCAAGCCTGTGTAAAACGGCACTCGGTAAGAAATTTAGAGTAGTGTTCAGGGATTCTCACCAGAAGGGATATGTGGACATTCGTGTCTGGTCTTCCACCCTCATACACCGACCTTTATGTTTGAATTCCGGTGATACAGCTTCACACGTGGGTCAGGGTTATTTCCAGCGTTTTGGGAGGGCGAAGGGCCACAGGATGGCGAAGGCTGATTACCGGCGCCTGCTTCGAGATGCGTCAATAAACTTGACGGAATGCTAATGAGGTGGCAGGGCATCGAAATTTTTTAGGCTAGGTACGTAACGCGTCCATAAAATAGAAAGAAAAAGAAAAAGAGAAAAACCGCACAATTAGCAAGTCACCACAACAAATATTCGGTGAACGGGCAGCATCTCAACGACCCCTTCGTTTTTTTACAATGTTGAGCTTACCGTCGTTCACGTTCACGGAGACTTTGAGGGGTCCGTGCGCACGTGAGCTGGCGAACCAATTTATTAGTCAGCAACCAACCAACCTCACAAAAACCGTACAGTCTCCCTTTTACTTTCACCCCCTACGTTATCAGTAATCTCTACAACCATGTCCCACGAAAACGAGGAACTAGTCAACTACGAGGACGAAGACGACGTCATCCCTAACGGTGCTGCCGCGCCAACGAACGGTGTCCCTGCCTCGGCCGTGGCTGATGGCGAGATCGAAAAAGACAAGAAAAACTTCTCAGGCATACATTCAACCGGCTTCAGGTCTGTTCATGCCATTATCTATCACTCCTCGCCACCCTGACCCTTCTCGTCAGGGATTTCTTGTTGAAACCCGAACTTCTGCGAGCAATCAGTGATCTTGGGTTTGAACATCCTTCAGAAGGTATTCTTCTCGTACTTTGGAAATGTACTATTTTTAAACATGTTCACAGTTCAACAAGAATGTATTCCGCAAGCTGTCCTCGGAATGGACGTCCTTTGTCAGGCAAAGTCGGGGCACGGCAAGACTGCGGTCTTTGTACTTGCCACACTGCAACAATTGGAACCGGTGAATGGCGAAGTTTCCGTGATTGTCTTGTGTCATACTCGTGAACTCGCCTTTCAAATCAAGAACGAATACACGCGGTTTGCCAAGTACATGCCCGACGTACGCGTCCATACCTTCTTTGGCGGCACCCCCGTCCAAAAGGATGCGGAAATTCTTCGTGACAAGACCCGCTGTCCACACATCGTTGTGGCGACCCCTGGTCGCCTGAATGCCCTCATTCGCGACAAGATTCTGGATGCCAAGAACGTCAAACACTTCACGTTGGACGAGTGCGACAAAATGCTAGAGCAGCTCGGTTAGTCTCCGCCCCTTCAGTTTCGGCTGCCAGTCTTGGAATGCTGCGCTATTGAACAAATTCCACCCATCATACCGGTCTTCGCCACCGGTTTACGAAGTTCTTGTCGCCATACTCAATGTCACACTGCCAATGTGGGCACCACTTGGAATTGGTGTTGAAGCATGGTCATGGGTTCATCGCTGGGTTGCTGAGTTGCTGGGAGCGTTACTTGATGAAGAACGTCACGGATCCTCTTCCGATTTCCTGCTCTACCTGCAGGCGAAAGTTTTTACATGGCTTATTCGCAACTCTTCTCGGCGCCTGCGCTTCCTTCCGTGTTCTTGAGTTTCTTCTTTTCTCGCTTGGCCCGCAATTCAAACGCAATCTAACGCTATTCCCCACCCTTTGCTACGTAGACATGCGTAGGGATGTACAGGAAATTTTCCGTGCGACTCCCCACCACAAGCAAGTCATGATGTTCAGCGCCACGTTGTCAAAGGAAATCCGAATTACTTGCAAGAAGTTCATGGCTAATGTGAGTCTTCTCATTCGCAATTTAAAGATATACACTGACGTTACAATAGCCACTGGAAATTTTTGTCGACGACGAGACAAAATTGACATTGCATGGATTACAGCAACATTACGTCAAGCTCGAGGAGAATGCCAAAAACAGAAAACTCAATGACTTGCTTGACACCTTGGAGTTCAACCAAGTAAGTAACGCATCTAGCATCACAAACTGTATTTACTTGGTGTTAGGTCGTCATCTTCGTTAAGTCCGTTGCACGAGCGATTGAATTGGACAAACTACTGGTGTCATGCAATTTCCCAAGCATCAGTATCCATTCTGGTCTAGCACAAGAAGAGCGGTAAGCTCACAATATTTTTTTAGTGTGGTGTACATTGCTGACTCGACGAAAGCATCAAACGCTACACTGCCTTCAAGGCATTTGAAAAACGAATACTAGTGGCTACCGATATTTTCGGCCGTGGTATTGATGTCGAACGTGTCAACATCGTTGTCAACTACGACTGCCCTCCTGACGCGGACAGTTACCTTCACCGTGTTGGGCGTGCTGGGCGATTTGGTACCAAGGGTCTTGCCATCACGTTTGTGTCAAGCGAGAGTGATCAGCAGGTGATGGCTGCCATCCAAGCTCGGTTCGAAGTTGCGGTTCCCGAATTGCCGGATCACATTGACCCTGCTAGCTATAGTAAGTTGGTCTGTTGTCCATTCGACCCGCATGCTCATACATGATTTCAGTGACATCGTAATTGGATTCGTGCTGTTGTTAAATGTTCATCGATTTTCTACACTGTATTCTGTAGAGTTAGTTGCATCGTGACTAGTCGCCTACTTTCGCGCATCCTGACTCCCAATGAGACTGTATAGCTTGTCGTCCTGATTCATCGAAGCTTGCGTTTCATCTATGCACTGGCACTCCTTAGCACGGAAACCATTCACTGAGGACTTCCATGGCACTCAAGGCCAAGCTCGCAATCATACTTCTTACTTCCACCAAGCCGACGCCGCCGCAGCAAACTCATACTTCGAATCGCAACCAGGGAGATAAACCTGCACATATTCATGTAATCATGTCGAATCCATCCAGACCATAACTACTACAGATGCCAGCACACGTGTATATTGTTTGTACGGCTTTGTGCGCACAGCCGTCGTCGCTGTTACTTGGCAGGAGGCGAACGAGTTCCTCAGCGCGGTGCGCAACTTATCGCTCGGCTGCGTAGCAATACAGTGCAGATGATCTCCACCAGCACTAAGATAGGAAGCTTAGGACTCCAGCAGACGGGAACGGCCTCGCCGACGATGACTACACCGTAGTCTACATCGTAGATTGACGCGATCGACGACAAGACTTGTCGAAGTGTATTGATCGACAGGGGCGTACGAGGGTACAGCACGGCGTACTGAGATGGAGAGACAGATACTAGATCATCTGGATCGCCTCTTGGGTGATCTAGGTACGCCCGTACTTAGCTTCTGCTAGACATCGTCTGGTATCGACTCATATCGAATCGCCTGCCGCGTCCTATATTTTCCAAGTGAAAATCTAGAAGCCTCAACGCGACGTCAGTGGCTCCGCCGGCACTGTCATTTTTCTGGTTTCCGGCTACATCCTAGACACGTTTATATTTACGTGCGCCTTCCGTGAACGTCGATCGCTACGGTGACGAGTGGGGTGTGAGGTATCGGGGGGCGAGCGCGGATGGAATTATTGAGTGGGCGAAACCCGGCTGTGTTGCCGGAGTGCGTCAGGCGAGCTGCTTGGGATGGGTGGGCCGGAGCGGGTCAGCGGACGAGAGGACCGTCTCGGGAGTGAGGAAGGTCACGTGCCACTCTTCAACAGCTTCATCACGCACCGCCGGCAGATGACATTCATTTCCGAGTTGCTGTTTGAGTGTGGCGCTGGGCATCAGAGACTCCCATGCTCTGGCAATAACTGCCACAGGTGCTGGCAGTGTCTGGGAGACGTTCGAGAAAGTTCCCCATCCCACTTATTCATATCTTTAGGAAACAATCCGACCTCCCAGCTATTATGCCACGTTCTCTAGGTCCAAAATAACCATTCTCTTTTCCCTCTAACATTCAAGGCGACTTCAGGAAGAGGTAAATAGTTTATCTCCTCATGGTCTTACACGCTATCTTAGACAGACTGGGTCAGACTCAGGCGCGTCGATGATTTCTCGTTGTACCCCGAAATCGACCAACGTAATTTTTATTTTGCAATCTTGAAGCAAGCGGTGCAAGACTTACCCCAACACCCGTCAAATGAAATGCATCATCCTCGCCGTCCTCGGTATTTGTGCGGCGTGATGTTGGCGTTGTTCGGAAGGCAGAGCTCATAGAGATAGTAAATCTTTGGTAGGATCCATCACGAAGGCGATGGTTCATAAAGTTTAGCATCTGATAGAGTGTGCACACTTTTTTTTTATTACGAACACAAACGGAAGAGCCTCTTCCGTGCAGTCGCAGACAATTGTTTCATCAGGCCCGATCGAGTCAGCAGGCCAGCTAAGTTCAAAATGACTTGCACCACAAACTGCAAATACCTGCGTGCTCTTGAATAGCGGCCGGTGGCGAGGTGTCCATCGTCGTGAAAGAGTCGCTCGATTTTCCCACTCTCCGAGACCACATGCATGGCATTTATTCTAGTTTCGAAGTCGGCAACGTGTTTCGCAAAACAGATTACCCAGGGGGAATCATCTGGCCTTCGAAGTACGTTTCAGATGGATTGCTCCATTCTTTCCATGCCTTTGAAGATCTGTCGCGTGACTACGAATTATAGGAGACTGACGCGGCTTGGGAGAGATGTTGAACACAAGAATACTAAGAGAAATTGTTCCTCCTCTTGTGGGATTGAACCAACCAGATGTACGAAAGGTTGCCGCATGATCGTTGAAGGCATCAAGATAGAGAATATTATCGTGAAGTTCACATGGTAACTCAGTCTTGCGGACAGGGAACAGAGAAATTTCGCGGAAGGAGTACTTTCAGGAAGCTTATCTAGTCACTGGTAAGACTTGGCAATATGCCATGACTCGGAATCATGGAACAACCCGATCTACCAATCAAGTGACCCTGGGCTCTTTTTTTCTAGTCAAATACTAGTACTCGCTCCTCAAGCATAATCAAACTCAGAGGGTGTTCCGTACACAACTTCCAGCAATGATATTCCTTTTTTTTTGGCCACCGCCGTCTTGACAAGTCAAAAATATGACCCGCCAATTGCCGCTAACCTCACCTATTCATCCAGAACCTTGGTTCAAGAGGTAAGAGTATTTTACACCTTCGTTGTCCACTGCGACAAATGCATTTTTGAAAAGTGTGCCGAGATGTGAAAGGGCCGAATTGCTCCTAGATATGTTTTCTCGCCCCGCAATATCTTATATTGGCTCATCTTGTCATCCTGGTCCCCAGGCTCAGAATATGCCATCAAAAACCAATATAATATAATCATATATAAAGGCTGTCCGAGATGAATGAGGCTTCAACTACCTCCTCTAACACAGAACCAGGAAACCGATTAGGCACACAAGATACGGATTTGTGAATGTGAGCTGAGCAGCTCGAGCTTCACTGGCTGAGCCCTTTAAGGAATTGTCTGGCCTTAAACCCGGCCTGTCAGGACATTCGCAGAATCAGGGAAGCGGCGAGCCACAGATGCTCCTACTACCTAGTACAGTACGTCCTACATAGAGTCTGACTCAGACCTCAAAAGGGATGAAAATGGAGCCAAAAAAAAGGAATTATCTACCCTCATGACTGATTTTGAAGGGACTCTTCTGGATAGTGTCAAATCTAATTGCAATAATCGAGAATCAGATGCTGCAGCTGGAATATTGCATATCTTCTCAGAACCATATTGAAGATATTCATCATCTGCTGCCAGTTACAGTAAGATGAGCACTTGTGACTTAGGTTGGAAATGAAGGGCATAACACTGTTGATCATAAAATATCAAAGTCAGACTACATTCATCTGGAGCACTTCAACCATGTGAGCAGATCATAAAGGGACATTTCACTGACCAATAAAGTTAATGTTGTTGAGTATGTGCTGCCTGTTGCAAATCTCATCTCTTAACCTATAATCAACCCTTATCTTACAGTGACCTTGGAAACCCTTTCCATGTTAGCCTCAACTGTGATGTGTGGAACACACTGCCAGGCACTGTGGGAAGTTTGGTTGGCTTTGGTGGAGTTATATATAGTACATACTCTCAGCTATGACATTGCCCCCAGGGTCATGTGATTTGGTTCACACACTATTGAGATAGATCCAATTTAAAACAACCATGTCATGGAAAGGGTTTCCAAGCTTTTGAATTTACAAGGGTATTTGGATATTATCAGTACTTGGTATAGCCTCCTTTTACTTTCAGCACTGCCTGAACCCTCATAGGCATACTCTCAATCAGTTTCTGACACTCCTCAACTGGTATCTTCTCCCACTCCACCTGAACTCTGTTCCACAACTCATGAATCCCATTAGGAGGGTTTTCATACTCTGCAAGCCTTCTTTTAAGCCATCCCCAGAGATGTTCTATAGGGTTCAGGTCAGGAGACTGTGCAGGCCAACCCATAGTGTCAAATTCCTGCTCCTCTAGCCACTTCTTGACCTTCTTGCAGGTGTGCTTGGGGTCATTGTCTTGCTGAAAGATGGTGTCAGGAGGATTGAAACCATAATACTCCAGTGTCTGCTGGAGTTCATCCTTCAAAATTTGAAGGTAGAGGTCCCCATCCATCCTACCATCAATCTTGGAGGCAAATCCAACTCCCTCCCAAGTCATACAACCCCACATTATCAAAGATCCTCCAAACTTGAGGGTTCCATCTACCAGCCTATCACTAAGCCCCTCACCTGATCTTTTCCAAGCCCATTTATGCCCATCTGACCCTAGGCAATTGATTTTGGTCTCATCAGACCATATGACCTTCTTCCAGTCCTCTATAGTCCAATCCTTGTGAGCATAAGCAAAATCCAAACAAGCCTTGTGATGCCTAGCAGAGAGAATAGAGCATTTGGACTTCACTACAGCCTTCATACCAGATTTCTTCAAATGAAAATGTACTGTACCATCAGAGAGTGGCTCATTAATGATATTGGATATTTGTTTGTATTGACAAACAATAACAAAGAATCAATGATTGGACTAAGATCCTAGTCATTATTTTAAAAGCTCAGAAACCCTTTTCATGACATGGTTGTGTTAAAATGGATCTATCTCAATGGTGTGTGAACCAAATCACATGACCCTGGGGGCAATGTCATAGCTGAGAGTATGTACTATTTATAACTCCACCAAAGCCAACCGAAATTCCCACAGTGCCTGGCAGTGTGCTCCACACATCACAGTTGAGGCTAACATGGAAAGGGTTTCCAAGGTCACTGTAGATAAGTGATAAGGGGCTGGACCATGTGACAATGTGAAGAGCAGAAAGGGAAGTCCAGACCAGGAGCAGTGCCGAGCTTAGTCAGCAAGGGGCTATGAGCCAGTGATAGGTGCTAACAAGGCTGATAAGATACTGTAATCTAGAAAGCAATAAGTAAGTGTGCAAGTATAATCAGAGAGCAAGGATAGGGCTAGGGTTCCAGATCAGGAAACCAGAGTCTAGAATTAGAGCAAAGTTAGGTTCCATAGGAACAAGTTTGCAACAAGTATAACATACAGTATTCTGCAAATCTTGGTGCTGTTGAATGAAACAACTGTACAAGTGTACATATATAGTATATGACTTGAGATTCACATGTATCTCACACATATTTAGATCACATAACATGTATATAAGCTCTGGTCTCAGAATAGACAACAGAGACATTTCCTTGCCCTCCAAACCCTCACATAACCCAGCCTACAAAGCTACCAACTGAGTAAGTACAACCTTTAACCTTATTCCTCTGTAGCCCCTGTCCAGGGATGCTCGAGTAGCTCCCACTGCCTTCAACAGGTTATGAGCCCCACCAGCAGTCAACAGTGTGATCGACTTACAGTCTCACCTGTGGATAAGGCTACTGGCGATGATTTTGTTTCTAGGCGATGACAAAATAACGATCAAGCACATATGTGCTCTCGAAAACTCCTGCAAGGGAAAGATGGGCCACACCAGGTTACGTCCCACTCAGTTAACTTATTACTGAATGACCTTCACTCAGATATGCTATTATCAATGGCCTCTACACTTCTGAATGACATCCCTTGTCTCACCAGTCCCAACTATCAGTCCTGGGCCCCCAAGATGAAAAACTACCTGCACTCTCAAGGCCTATGGCTAGTATTCCACATTACAAGACTGAAGACTCCAGAAGTGGAAACCCTGGTGATGACATCCTCTAAAGATGCAGAAACAAAGAAATCCCTCAAAAAAATCAAGGAGCAGCTAGAGGACTGGAATGAAACCAACAACAAAGTGCTCAGCACCCTACTCCTCAAACTAGATGCATTGATCAGTGCACAGTTCCTTGAAGCTGACAACACCTATACTGTCTGGAAGGAACTTAAATGGTGATACTCAAAGCCATCCGTCACCACTGTCTATACAGAATTCAAGGCGCTCATGGATCTCAGCATCCCTCAAGATGCTCACCCAGCTCCATCATTTGCAAAAATCACTACCGCCTTTCAATGTCTCACCGAATTCGATTATCCAATATTGGATTGCATCAAGACAATGATCATACTCACTAAGCTGCCCCCATACACCAATATCATCACACATCTACTAAATGGAACTATCGACAACAGCAGCAATTCAACGGAAGTGCGGAAAAAGGCTGCCAACCAGCTCTTGCTTGAAGTGATCAAGTGCATGGCGACACTCACCTGGCAACAGCATGCCATGTGTTATGATCCATTGTTTCTTTTCTTTTCGGTTCTCACTCCAGACTACCGAGTCTCTACATTCGAACCTCACCTGGACGATCCTTTCTCTTTCCCTTTGTTCCCCTTGCTCCCCGTCATTGCTTGTCTTCCCCATCACTCTTGTGAGCCTCTCTTGCACCTCCCTGTATGATGCCGCTTCTAGGCCCTTACCCTTTGCCCTATAGCCATCTGCAGTCTTCATAACTCATCCACAACTGTGGATTACTCATACCCCTTTACTCATCACTCTTTAGTCATCTGCAGTCTTCATGACTCATTCCATACTGTGGATTATTCATCTCTCTTATTCATGCTTACTCACTCTGCTTTGTCACCTTGCTTAGTGTACCCTTACTCATCCACAGTCTTCATGACTCATTCATACTGTGGCTGACACATACCCTTCGGTCATGTTCCATGACCTTCCATTCCCTTCATATATAAACTCCAGATACCCATCCCTATACACGAAGCTAGAGCTACTCGATACTCTCAATCCATCTGCTCTTAGCCCACTCTCTGAGTGTGTGCTCAATAACCCTTTGTCATCCAAAGGCCTTCCCCTTTGGACTCCTTAGTCAAGCCCTTGTGCTATGCTTCGTGGTGAAGCTCTCAAGGCACCCCTTAGTCCTTTGTTGTCCCAAGGCCTCCCCCTTCAGACTCCTTAGCCAAATCCTCTTGTTATGCTTCATGGTGAAGCTCTCGAGGTATCCTTAGTCCTTCGTTGTCCTCAGGTGCTTACCTTTGGACTCCTCACCCTTCATCTCTAGTACCCATCGAGTCTACAGCCGACCCTACCTGGGCCAGTTGTAACACCATGCAAGGGCATACACACCCCACTCGCCATTGAGCGAACTGCCTCAGCACTGTAAAGTGCATCCCCAGGAATGAGCAATTCGCCTCCCAACATCAGCAGTTGACCTCCTCACACAATGCGAATCCACCAGGCCAACAATGCCATCAGCGCCCACGCGGTCAGCAACCTGCACCCACGCAGGACCCACTCTAAATCTGCAGGCAAACCCACATTCCACTTAAGGCTGCACAAATCAGAATCAACACTGCAGAGCTCACAACACTTGACTATCCACCACCAAAACACCACATGATGGCACCGGCTCCTTCACATTCTCTAACACCGATCATCCACTCGTCTTCTCACCGGCAAGTGAGACATATCACACACCAGCCCCCAATCTGTGCACTTCCGTGCATACTTCAGGTGCTGTTACAACTGGCCCGGGTATGGTTGGCTGTAGACTCGACAGGTACTAGGGCTAAGGGTTGGGAGTCCTAAGGTAGACACCAGAGGACGACGAAGGGGCTGAGGAGTCTGAAGGGGGAGGCCTAGGGACAACAAGTGACTAGGGGTGCCTCGAGAGCTTCACCATGAAGCGTAACAAGAGGGCTTGGCTGAGGAGTCCTAAAGGAAAGGCCTTGGGACGACGAAGGACTAAGGGTGCCTTAAGAGCTTCACCATGAAGCGTAACAAGAGGACTTAACTAAGGAGTCCAAAGGGGAAGGCCTTGGACGACAAAGGAGTGAGGAGCACACACTCAGAGAGTTGGGCTGAGAGCAAATGGATTGAGTGAAGTGAATGCTATCGAGATAACCCTAAAATAGGGTAAAGAGGAAAGAGAGGCTGTCAATGAAATGACAATGACAATCAATGACAATGTTGAGGACTCAAAATAAGAAGGTGATAACTCGGATTAGTTATCTATTCTCCTGAAGGGGTAGTCCTTGCACTTAGACAGCACACTAGAAGTTTGCGCCTTTGACCAGAAGAACTAGACTGGGGCTCTAGGACTTCTGGTGGCCAGTATTTATACTAGCTACTACAATGCATGGACCATGTAACTATGTTTACCCTAAAGTAACAATGTGTTCACGATGAGGTGAAAGGCTATATACCATGTGTTAACAATGAGGTCGACTATACACCATGAGGTGATCCATGAGGCGATAGAAGCAATAAATGAAAGAAGCAATACACCTGGTTACTATGAGGCAGTCTAGACCATGATGTCATAGATAAGCGATAAGAGTCTGGACCATGATGTTAATGTGACAATGTGAAGAGTAAAAGGGGAGGTCCAGACTATGGGGTCCCCATGACACAATGTTCTGGATACATGCTAAACCAGTCCATGCCACCTCAAATAGACTGATGGCAAATGTAGATTATCAAATTCTACACAAGAGACTTGGTCATGCATCAAAAGATGTCATAAGAGCCTTAAGGAAACATACCACTGGCCTACCAGATGTGAACATTCCATCTGATGCTCCTATTTGCCCTGGATGCGAATTAGGAAAGCAGACTAATAGATCTTACCCAGAAAATCAGATCAGGGCTTCCAAACCCTTTGAGCTGATACATTCAGATCTTAAGTCATATGAGATTGCTTCATACCATAAGCACAGATATGCAATTGTATTCTTTGATGACTACACACATGGTGCTTGGATCACTCTACTGAAATCCAAAGATGCAGCCCTCACTGCCATTAAGCACTTCTTTGCCATGGTACAGAACCAACACTCAGCTTCCATCACAAAATGGAAATCTGATGCAGGGGGAGAATATACCTCCAAAGCTTTTTACTCATTTATGAATGACAAAGGTGTTCAAATAATCAGATCAGCACCACACACTCCTCAGCAGAATGGCAGAGCTGAAAGACTGATCAGAACCCTGAATGACAAGGCTCAAGCAATGAGATTACATGCTTGCCTACCATCTTCCTGGTGGGAATTTGCCCTATCACATGCCCAGTTCCTATACAATAGAACACCCATCCAGAGATTAGAATGGAAGACTCCATATGAATTACTCTATGGAAAGCAGCCAGATCTATCACAAATAAGAATCTTTGGCTGTGGAGCTTATGCCCACTTACCTCCAGACATTAGACCTGGAAAGTTATCTCCCAAATCACAACTGATGATTTACCTTGGGAATGCAGGGGAAAATGAAAGAAATTATTTACTCATGACCCCTAAGAACACACTGCACCATAGTGCCCATGCTATCTTTGATGAGACTTTGTTCCCAAAGTGTAAAAGCAACCCTCATAAGCCTGTACCTACAGCCAATGATGATACTATATCTCAGGAAAATAACACTGATGATGATGATGATGATAATCAACCATCTCATAGGCATAACAGAAATGAAAGAAACTCTCTACAAGAGAAAGAGGCCCCTAGAGTGCCTACACCACCTCCAAGGACACCATCTCCACCTCCACAACCTAGATCACCACCACCACCTCCCTCTAAAGCTCCTCTTAGAAGATCTGAACGAAATAGGAGAGTTCCTAATAGACCTGGTAATGTATATGGTGAATCAAGGCATTCTGTGGATCAAGTAAAAGATGTAGAGAAACTGTCCACTTGGAAAGATCTTACCAGACCCCCCCCCCCTCACCAGAAGTGAATGATAGAATTCCTGGCGCCATGCCACCCTCTCCATCTCCTTCAGAGGATGAAATTGAGAGCATGACTAAGGAAGGGGGAGTAACATTCATTAATTATCTTTGCACAAAAGCTGTCCCAATGGACATGAAACAAACTCTCAACTATAGAGAATGGTCCTTTAAGGACATTTCCAAATTACCCTCAGCAGATCAGGCTGAATGGAGAAAAGCATGCATCACTGAGTTAGACATGCTAAAAACTCACCAAGTCTATGAAATAACAGATAGATCCTCTCACAGAAAAGTAATAAGAAACAGATGGGTCTTTGATGTAAAATCAGACGGCAGAAAATGTGCCAGACTTGTAGTGAAAGGATTCTCTCAACAAGAAGGTCTAGACTTTGATCAGATCTTCAGTCCAGTTGTCAGATTCAAAACTGTTTGATGTATGCTAGCACTTGCAGCTCTTGAAAATTGGTACCTCACTGGATTAGATGTCAGATCTACCTATCTATATGGCAAACTCACAGAAGAGATCTACATGGAATTTCCAGAAGGATTAACTCCATCAAACCTGCCTAACAAGGTACTCAGACTAAAATGTGCACTATATGATCTGAAGCAAGCTGGACTTGCATGGTGGACAACTCTAAATGAATCCATGGAACTACTAGGCTTTAAATGTTACAATCCTTGTCTTGCAACCTAGCTTTAGTGCTGGTTTATCTTATCTTATCTAAGCGCGCGCCAATCTTATCTCGCATCTAAGCGCTCAATATTATCTTATTGCATCACGTGACTTGGGTCTAGACACATATGATGTCATACCTCATGGCTAGCGCATGCTAAAGGCATGATAGCCTCATTGCATAGTCTAGAACATTCTAGAACCTCATATATACTTATATAGATAGATTCTCTCATGATATGTCAGTGCTCACTAAGCACCTGCCCTAAACTAGCACAGCATGTAATTAGTATATATACAATGCCAGTACCAGCCAGACTCCTTAGTTTGTTCTGGTTGATTCCCGCCATAGCAGTTTCCCCCCTTTGTCTTAGTACTTTGTGGTGACTTAGTCCATTGCCTGTATAGGTTTTGGCATTGCCAACATAAGAACAGACTCTTTCAACTACCTCACCACTGCCCGCAACCGCCTATTGTCGCAAACTCTTTTCTTACCTCCTATTGGTCTTGTTCACACCACTTGGGTGTAAAACAACCATGCTTGGATAGCGGTCTGAGGACCTTAACTCGTGGAGAACACAACTCCAATCTCAACTGTGTTTACAAAGTAGAACTGCGTATGTTTGCTTCGTGGGTTATTAGTCCTCATTTGAGAGGGAGCAGCCCACCACTTGCGCAGTTTGAAAGGATAGAATCATGATTTCTTCTATCTAAAATAAGATTCACAGCATTACAGAGCTAAACCTGTGCCGTAGCTAGGCAACTCCCTGGTTCCTCTGACTCATGCCAACTGCGTTTTAGAGCTTGTGACCCTAAGTTTATTTTACTGATTAAGGTCTAGTTGAGAAGGACTCTTCGTGAGATCCCCCTAGATAACAAGGTATAAGTGATTACAGCTGGTCTCTTCGTGAGCATCACTTAGTCAAAAGAGATTATCAAAGACTTTTCGATCACTGCTATACTGCAGTCCGCCCTTGCCTCCCCAACACTCATCTACCAATCATCGAAGACGAGTACGATCTGAACAACCTAAACACCGGTCTTTTTGGATATCCCATTGAATTTGAAGGAGAGTGGCCGCATTGGTTACAACAAGAATTTTTGAGGTTCACCTTTGAAGAAGAAAACACTCCCCACCTCGCTGGCCACTTCCAGGGACCTTACACATCCCAAATCACCTTTTACATAAAAGATAAAGAAGATGTTGGGTTACAGCATGGACTCTGCCTCTTCTCGCAGCAGATCCCCCACACCCACAACCCGATCATCGGGATTGAACTCAGGTGCCCTAGAGTGCCAAATAACCTCAATGCAGCACATGCTGCAACAAATGCAAGAAGGGCTAGCCAGAGCTGAACAGAGGGCAGACGCCACTGAAGTCTGAGCACAAGAGGCCCTCAACTTCTTGGACCAAGGCCTCCCATCCGCCAGTCTCTCCGCCTACAAGGGCAAAAGGGCCGAGATTATCCCAGACCCTGGCCTTTATGATGGATCCTACCAAAAGTTTGATGAGTGGTGGACGAAGATGCTGGTCTTCCAGGAGGCCAACAAGGAGCTCTTCACCTCCACATCAAATTGGACTCTCACAGTACTCTCTCGAATAGATGTCAATTCGGGAGAAAAGGACAAAAATGGGGTGGGCGCTTGGGCCCGAAATGAAATAAAGAAATACCGCTCAGCGGATGCTGTTGGCAGCAACCAAAACTATACAGTTAAGGCACTATGTCACCACAAAAGTTCAAGGACTCAAGAGAAAGGGACTATTTCAGGTCGGGGAATCAACCAGAACAGACTAGAGTGTCTGGCTGGTACTGGCATTGTTATATACTACTTTACATGAGGCGTACTTTAGGGCAAGTGCTATGTAAGCGATGACGTCTCGTGAGATAATCTACTATATACGTATAAAGTGTTCACACGCTCGTGAGAACGATGGTCTAGAACTACAACATGAGGCTACCATGCCTTTAGCATGCACTAGCCATGAGGTATGACATCATAGTGATCTAGACTTGAGTCACGTGACACAATAAGATAAAGTCGAGCGCTTAATTGATAAGATAAGATAAGATAAACCAGCACTAAAGCTAGGTTGCAAAAGAGAGTTTGTAACAGATGCTACCTTCCCTTCAGCTCTAATGCTGGAGAAAACTCTCTCCAATCGTTTCCACATAGGCAACAAAAAGGACATTGCAACAAGGCACTTGCTCAATAAAAGGCAAGGTAAAAATGAGAGAACTCAAGTCTTCTTAATGCAGTGGCTGGCCCTATACGATCAGGCTGGTTGTGACCACACTATAGGGATTACCCTTCTCGAGCAAGGAGTGTGCCAGGATATTATCTGGCACATGTTTATGCAATTCGAATGTCCTGCAACTCTGGGTGACTACATAGGCACCATCCAGAAGTATGCCAACACCATCGAGTCCTTTGACACTCATTTCAATCAAGGATCAAACCATCACAGAGACCCTAACATGATGGACATTGATGTTGTCAACACATCCTGGCAACAACCTTCAGCTTTCGGTGGCAGAGAGCTGAAGCCCACATACTCCTCAGTGGTGGCAACACCACAAAATAATATCAATGCTATTGGCTGCTTCAATTGCGGCAAAGATGGTCACCAAGCACATGACTGTAAGACAGCCGCTACTTGCTGTCAAGAATGCAGGTTCTCATGCAGAGGACACTGAAAACAGTGTTCAAAATTTGGAAAGAAAGCCCGTGTCATAGAGACCACCACGTCAACAAACAACCCTTTCTTGCAACCACCCACACCTTCCTGGCAGAAGGCAATTCAGGGCTTGGACTTAGAGGCTGCTAGGGCTGATTTTCATGATATGGAAGTGACTTCAGGAAAAGCCCAGTGAGGCCCTTATTGGGTAAGGTCCCCTCACCCAGAACAAACACAATTTCTTTTACTTCAGTTCCTTTATGTACTTGACACCTAGATAGTGCTAGTACAACTTCTTTTTCTTTACTCTGTAAAAATAGTTTTAGTCTTCTCAATTCAGATGTATCACTGTCCATATTTAGTTCTCCGTCATCTCGATGTGGTAGCCTACCAGATGACATAACCGAAGCAGTGTTCTCGAAAGAGCATGGTCACCGGGAAGTGACACTCAATTCTGTTATTAAAGAAAAAATAAAAATTTCCCTTCCAAACCCGATGGATCAAAAAGTGCGCACACTCAAGCCACTTAGGGAGATACTCCTAAAAATCAATATAATCCAAAAAGAGAAAAACATCATCGTAAATGCCCTACTGGATAGTGGTGCTAATGGAATATTTATCGACACGGAATGGGCAAAGAAAAGCTGTATTCCTCTCACCCCTCATGAGAATGTGGTGCCTGTCTACAATGTGGATGGAACTATAAACTCCGCTGGAGGTATCGCATACACTTGTAACCTTATTATTGATTACCAGGGACATTGTGAAAGAGCAACCACCAATGTCACCAATCTTGGCCGAAATCAAATGATTCTTGGATATACATGGTTAAGAGACCACAATCCCTCTATTGATTGGATACAAGGGCATGTACACATGGACAGATGTCCTACGTCATGTAGAGCCTTGAAAACCATTTATGGAAATAGGATAGATGAACAAAAGAAACAATATATAGCCAATATGTACACAGATCAGTTTACGATACCTGATCCCAGTTCAGAAGATGCATTTAAATTGGTACCTGAACACTACAGAGAGTATCTCAATGTCATTTCGGAGAAAGTATCTGAATGCCTCCCTGAATGTAAAGCTTGGGACCATGCGGTAGATCTAAAACCCGATTTCATACCCAAAAAGGGTACAATGATCCCACTGGGCCCAGCTGAACAAGATGAGGTTAAAGAATTCATGAATGACCAATTGAAAAAGTGATATATTTGTCCCTCAAAATCTCCCCAGACATCTCCAGTGTTCTTTATACCAAAGAAAGATGGCAAAAAGTGTATGGTCATGGATTATAGATATCTCAACAAAGGCATGGTTAAAAATAACTACCCCCTTCCATTGATCTCACAAATTATAGACAAATTGAAAGGAGCTAAGCTCTTTACAAAAATGGATCTGAGATGGGGATATAATAATGTTCGCATTAAAGAAGGTAACGAATGGAAAGGAGCATTTGTCTGTCATTTAGGAGCCTATGAACCAACTGTTATGTTTTTCGGCATGTGTAATAGTCCGGCTACATTTCAACAGATGATGAATGACATCTTTGTTGACATGGACAATATCATAATTATCTACATAGATGATTTATTAATTTTCTCGAAACACAATGATGTGAACAAACATTGCGAAGCAGTATGAAGAGTACTTCAGAAACTTCGTGAGAATGATCTATTCATGAAACCATCAAAATGTTTCTTTGAAGTAACAAAAGTAGACATGTTAGGGATGGATGTATCAGGAGAAGGAATCTCAATGAGTAAAAATAAACTTGATGGAATTGCATCGTGGCCAATCCCCCATAACGTAAAAGGAGTTAGAAGCTTCTTGGGATTAGCTAATTTCAACTGATGTTTCATTGAAAATTATTCCTTAATTGCACGTCCCTTGCATGACTTAACAAAGAAAGATCAACCCTGGTGCTGGGGAAATGCACAACAAATAGCTTTTGAGACCTTAAAAGAAACATTCACTACTGTGCCAGTCTTGGCATATCCGGATGACACAACCCCTTATCGTGTCAAATGCGATGCATCAGAATTCACCACTGGTGCTGTGTTGTCTACCCTGAAAAGAGATAAATGGCACCCTGTTGCATACATGTCTCATTCTATGACAAAAGAAGAAAGAAATTACCTGATTGCCGATAAGGAAATGTTAGCAATCATTCAATTGTTAGAACAATGGAGACATCATCTAGAAGAAGCTCGACACAAGTTTGAAGTTTGGACAGATCATAAAAATCTAATGTACTTTATGAAAGCACAAGATCTGAGCAAGCGTCAAGCCCGATGGGCTCAATATCTATCTTGTTTCAATTATTTATTAGTAAACAAACCAGGAGTGTCAATGGGAAAGACAGATGCCTTATCTAGAAGAGAAGATCATAGTATAGGAATAAAAAATGACAATAAAAATACCGTTATGATAGATAGTTCAAAAATATGTAGTGTACAAGAAATCGAACTCTTTGATAGAAT
>JBBPME010000052.1:0-66525 GCA_038090155.1 Rossbeevera pachydermis
AATTATTAAAATTGTATTGGTGTTTTATTTTTGTTCTACTTTTTTTTTCTATTTATTCGGTCTTGCTGCTAGTACCAATAATACGAAATAACAGTGTTGTAGCGCCTGACCGGCCAACCAGGCCCCAATTGTGTATGTGAGAGAGTTCCCTTGAGTAGGTTTCGATCCATCGTTGGGTTCCAGAGGTTGATTCGACGGTCTAACAGCCATCCTCATCTATTACGGTATGGTGGCGACAAAGTGAGCTTCCAGAAAGGCGATGATAATTTGCTACCAAGGATTCTTTGTTCTCGAGGATCCCAGCACAGATTGGATAATCAGACACACCCAACGGCGTACCTACACCGTCAACAGAAGCTGGCCATGATGTATATTGTGTGTGCGCGTGTAATCCGTACAACCCTATGTAGTTGTACAGGAAATGGGGGTATATGAATGTGAATGCAATGTTGTAAGCCCTGACGAGAACCAATAGAAAAGAAAACCAGGAAGAAGTGGAGCCAATGCGTAGCGAATCAGAGATCCCAGGAAGCACAAACGTCTGATGCTAGGGACACATCCACACGCGAGAGCGTGTTCCACTCTTCTGTGCGATTACACAAGAAGGTCTCCACAGCCGCGGACCAATCTTGGAGGTCATCGAGAGCGCATTCGTGTGCAAAGTCATCCTCAGGAGCCTTAATAGGAGCATCGTCGAACACGCTAAGACGTTCTCGTTCGTGGGCGATCGAGATGGACCCGACAGCACATGACTTGAGTGTGTCCAATGTCGAGGAGAGATCATCCACGAGGAAGCGGGAAGCGTTGATTTGTACGTGAGGAACATGAGGCATGGAATGATGCGAAAGCGAAGCGAGTGCGGTCGCAATCTCAAATGAGCGAAGGGAAGAGCAGGCATGAAGCCATGTTGTGCAGGCCATGGCCTCGCATTGGGTGTCTGCAGAATACATGCTCCCGGTGAGGACCAGTCGTTCGAGTGGTGCAGTCGCAGGGTCTATTCTGATGTCGCAGCCTAGCCAAGTATCGCGGATCTCGAGGGTGCGGAGGGAGGGAAGACGGAGGAGGCTCGGGAGGGCGAGATCGCTTCCGAGGGTGGGGTGTGGTGGGACATCAAAGTCGTTGGTGACGATCGGGACATCACAGGGGACATCACATGGGTCGAAGTGTATGGCGGAGCGGGAGATGCGGGAGAGGGAGAGATGAGAGAGGGCAGGAAGGGAAGCGGCGAGAGCAACCGCGAGACGCTCGGAACTATTGGAATGATATTAACGGAAGCGCGGAGAGTGAAATGAAGGAGAGGACTCACACAGGTGCGACGTTTTCCATGCCCCAGCAGCTTATCTCGAGCGAGTGAACGCTGGGCAGTTGTGAAAAAACGGGAATAGCCTTTTCGGGGTTAAGGGAGGATGCGAGGGAGAGGGAGAGAGAGTTGAGACGGGAGCACGAGCGGAGGATGGCAAGGATGGAGTCGGTTGGGGGAATCGCCCCTGTGGCACCGAGGGGCTGCTTGGTGCAGATGGCGAGGGATCTGACGTATGAGCCGTAGTCTGCGGGGACATGGGTTGCGAAGGCATGGAGGGCAGATAGGTCGGGGAGGGTTACGTTGGCGAAGATCGCGGGGAGACAGAGAGCACGAGCGGCGGAAGAGGTGGAGGAGAGAGCACGAACAGCGTGCGAGGGGAGGCGGTGCACGATGGCGATGTGAAGTTCTGTGGGGAGTTGGTACCAGGACATGATTAGGGAGGGTGAGGGAGTGGGGAGGGGGAGGAGGAAGGGGCTATTTGTATTCCTGCCACGTCCATCTTTGTCGTCGTTTCGTCCTTGTCGGCGAACAAATCAGACTAGTTCGATCCGATTTACAAGACACCTCTCCGGCGACTACGCTCTACGCCCCTTATCTGGTCCGCTCCTCCCGGCGCGCATCAAGCCACCCCTCTAATATTCCCACGATTCAGATCTCGATCTCATCCGACGGTACCACCCCTCCGTCGTCCTTTGTCGACCCCTCTATTCTCGGACCTAATGGAGATGCACGTGCATATGTCTTTATGTAGGCGCTTATGGACAGAGGCGAAACAACAGCTTCGTTTTATCACGTTTCATGCCTTGTTTGCCGCCGCGGCTTTGGCGTCCTCAGCCGCAGCCACCGCCGGGTTCACCTTCTTCCCATCCTTCCAGCGAACGCGTGGAGGCGGCGCACGGTTGCGACGTCCCTCGCGTGATCGTACACGCACAACTACAATCCGAGACACTCAGTTCATCTTCGCGCGGACGGATCTCAAACACCTCTTACCATGGGAGTGAATGGCGCACGAGACGCAGTATGCAATTTTGATGTACAATTTCGGAATAACATATTCTACCCATGAATTCGGATCAGTATAGTCCCCCCAGCTCTGGAGTAACTACGAAAGCTCACCAGGATAAACGCTCGCTTCGCTGATATCACGTACGGCCGCGCTCTCTACCATGTTCCGCACGGTGAAGCGTTTGATCGCCTTGTCCTTGGCGACACATCGAGAGCAGTTTGAGCAGCGGACGAATCCGACGTGGCCGCGGCCCTTCTTGTTGCGACCGCCGTTTCTTCTTTTCTTGGTCTGTTCGACCGTCAGTCATTGGATGCAGAAGAGACGAGGACCCATGCTCCATCCACTCCAACGCATTTCCATCCATCGCGAACTATCGTCGTTCCGATTTACGTGGGTCCCCAGTACGGTACGAGGGTCACATTAATCAAGCCAAAAAGTCATGGGCTTACCATATTGCAGTCTCGTGTGTTTGAGGGTGTTCGGTCGTCACTCGTTCGATATCCCAGCAACCTTCACGCCAGTCTTCGGCATTCTCCGGAACTATTCCCACGTACTTCACTTCATTATAACCTGCCCTGAGTTCCCCCTGAAAGCAACGCGCGTCCGCACAAGTTTTTTTTCTCCTTTCCTTGTCAAGATAACCTACGACAGATCCGATATCAATCGCATTCATTCGCCATTCCGCGGACCTAAAAAACCGTTTCAACCTCGTTCTCGTCCCTCGGATCGACACACGCGCGTCTCATCGCTACTTCCTCCTCGGCGCTCTTGAATATCTTGCTCAGCTTGAACTTCCCATCGCAACCTATCCGAAACTCCTCTGCACGCGGCGATCGGATCTCTTGGAGATATGACAAGATCTCCCGTGCATCCTGTGCCAAGCGTGATCGTGCATGTGTGTGTGTGAAAGAACACGCGGACGCGCGTTGTTGCGCAGTGAGACGGGAGAGCTACGACCGCGTGTGAGATGTACGCACCTCCAGACCGAGCTGGACGCCCTCTGCTAGCGTCGTAAATAACAGCTCCTCCACCTCCTCTCTCGGCGCGTCAAGCAGGTTTGACGCCTTCGCAGCGCCTAGGATCGCGCGACTCGAAGACGAACGACGCTGTAGGTACTGCGAGTTGTATGCATCCAGCGAAACTTCAGCGGGTTTGAACTCGGCCAGCGATGCGTCGAGGACGGATTTGATCGGTTCGGACATGTCGACTGCGGAAGCTGCTGCAAAATACGCTGTGTTGGTACCCTCGATGCCGACGCGAACGCTCGACTTGCCTTGTCTAGTCAGCTGCACGATACGGACATGCGCCTCCGGGTGGTCTGGGACGCATGTATGTGCGCGATGCAGTGCCCGCGCAGCTTTCAAGTACTTTTCTACAATAGAATGTTAGAATCAGAACCTCAGTCGCCAACTTCAAACACGGACTCTGGCGTATCGCAACGTCGAACACCGTCAAGTTCACCTCCACGTCTTCCCTCCCAAAGTCTCCCAACGACCCTAGGTATTTGCTCGCTTGCTCCAACGGATCGTCCGCCGTAATGAACTTCAATCCCTCCGGGTCGTCATCCTTGGCCTGGGGCGGTTCGAGTCCCTTGTCTTCGTTCTGTTTCGTTCGCACTGCTAACCGGATAGTGATATGATACACATGGAATTGGATAAAACGATGCTTGAATTCACCCTTTTGTGAGCCAGCGTCGTCAAAGTCTGGTGACGTCTCGGTCGTAGCTTTATGCGCCGCCTTTTTTGCTTTGCTGAGCGCCTTCTTCGACACTTCCACAGAGGGTTCTATCGAAAGGAAGATCGCTTTGGATGAAGACATAGAACAAGGGAAGCCCTTACCTGGTGGACGCAAGGATGTAATTATCGAAGGATCGTCGTGGAGCTGAATCCATATCTTGCAACGAGCCCGTCAGTGTAGGACACCCGAGGAAGATAGAAACGTTACTCGAGCGCTCCACACAGCAGCATGAATGTATGCAGGGTTTGAATGAAGAGTATCTTCCCAACCCAGCATGCTGTGAAAAAGAGAGGGGTGAGATCGGTCGACGACAACGCCAGATTGGACGCACGCGACGTAAGAACCAAGCATGCTCCTACGAAGCGAATACAAATGGAAGTCGTACTGCTCCTCCCGGAAATTTTGGAACAACTAAATGGGGAGTTCGAGCGCCAACGAAAGCCCATCGGACGGCGAAGCACGTACTTTTCCGATGGCATAGTAGGTCTTCAGCGCGAGGTGATACTTTCCCAACCGTCTCTGTGCGTCACCCACTTCTGTCAGATAATGCAGCGCTTGCATCTCCAACAGGTCTGCGCCAACGGGTACGCCTTTCTGCATCAGCAGTCAGCGCTTGAACGAGACGGGCGTATGCATGCATATGAGACAGAGGCAGAGAAAGAAAGAGAATGTCGACCTTGGTAAACAGTGACAACACCTCGTCCGCTTCCTGGATCAACCCTGCACGCAGACGGTATTTGCCTGCCTTGGTGTTTACATACCGATCTTGTCCATCCAGTCTCCGAGCGTCATCCATTGCTCGTAGGGCCCCGTAAGGGTCCCCTGCTCGTTTCAGCACTCGTGCCTTTGTCATGTACAGCTCTGGCAGTGTGGGTGTGTGTTCCATCGCCGTGTGCAGGATCTCGAGTGACTTTTCGTATTGTCCCAGGGTAGAATAGTGCTGTGCTAGGTAGTAGAGCGTCCAAAGATAATCTGTAGGCTCTGAATTCGTCGACGGGGCGGCCTGGTCATTGGGTGTGACGCTCAAACGAATATCCTCTACAATCTCTTGGATCGACTCCAGCTTGGAAGGATCAGCATATAGATTTTTGAGATCGCTAAAGAGAGAGGGAATCCCTTTCTGAATCGCGCGCTCGATGTAGGGTTTGACCAATTCCTTGAACTTTTCGCCTAAAACGAGGTTCGGAGAAGGTCGCATGTAATATGAAACTGCCATACCTTGCGCGATGTTCAAAGCCAGCCGTTGATGTGTACTCGTCTTTGGATGCTTGGACACAAACTCCTGGAGGATTTCAAGGCCTTTTGTTCGCGACTCGTCAGTCAGGCTGCCTTTCATGGCGTAAGACCGTATCGAAAGACAAATATGTTGGGCGCTTTACCAAGATCGATGTCAGCATTGGTCAGGAAGCCTTTGTAATAATCTTGACTGTCGGTATTTTGGTCGATAAGCTCTCGCCAGGTCCGCTCTGCTGCTTCTGCCCATTCCCGCCATTGTGCGCTATCTACGTCGACGGTCGACTTGAGCTTCCCGTAGAGACGGGCTTAGGGCTGAATCAGAAGAGTCGGCATTGATAGTTGACACTGGCTCACCTCTGCATTGGGCAATTGATGGAAGATCTACCAACAATTTATCGTTTACCTTTTTATCTAGCAGAGCCAAAGCCTCCTGCCACTCTCCTAGCTCTTCCAGCACCCTAATGTGGAAGTGGACAAATTCACCGTATTCAGGGTCTCGGGCAGCGATGTTCTGACGTGAGTGATAAATGGAAACTGTAAGAGGACGGTGATTGAATCATACCCGCAAGAAACTGTCTATGTGATTCAGGTAACGTCTTGCTTCTGCCAGATTACCGGCGAGTTTGAGTGCGAGCGCGACGCCGATCCAGTGGACGCGTGAGTATGGACGAAGACGGAGCATATGGATGCGAGACTCGACGAGGGGGTCGTAATTGCGGGTATGGGATTGGAGAATGGATGTTTCTCGAACGATGTTAAAGTTGTCCTATTATTCTACCGTCAACGTGAGCTATGGAGGATGGTAGGGGCGTGTGCACCTTGTCTATCTTGAGTGCCATGGTGTATGATTTGAGGGCTTCTTCGTAGTTGTGCTCGCCCTTTTGTATGAGTGCCCAGACGTGCCAACATATGTGGGATTGGAGGTCCTTGCGCATGCCATCCTTGATGAGGTTTATGCCTGTGTCACGCTCGCCGAGGTGGACCATGATGAGGCCCTTCATGCACATGGTTTCTGCGGCAATCAGACGAAGAGGAAGGAAGAGAGTGCGTGGATGCACACACCGCCGTGTTGTGGATGTTTCTTGAGGATCTGGTCGGCGATTTTGCGACCTTTTGAGAGCTGCTTTTGTTCGTAAGTCTGCAAGAGCTCTGAGAAGAGCTTGCGCTCCTTTTGTGCGAGTATTTGCGAGGTGGACATGGCTGTATGCGTCTGCCCTTACCGCGCCGGCCGAACGGCACCACATCGGAGTGTGTGTAATATTTAACCTCCGATAGTGTGTGAGAGAGTCCAACGTCGCGTTCACTTCGCCAAGATGGTCGCACAAACGCGCACGGCGACGGCGCCGTCGAAGAAGCTCACGTTCAACGAAAAGATCGTCGGGAAGTCGCTCTCGACCGACGCGCTGCTCAAGAAATTCAAGTCGCTCCACACAGAACTCGCAGAGCTCGACCAGGAGCTCGTCGACGTCAACTCTCTCGCCGCCGTACGCTCACAGCTCACCAGCACCTCCCTACTCCTCCACAAGGACAGGGGCGTCAAGGCCTATACAGCCTGCTGTCTCGCAGACATCCTCCGCTTATACGCCCCCGACGCCCCTTACACCCAAAACGAACTAAAGGACATCTTCCAGTTCTTCTTCCGCCAGCTCTCTGCCGGCCTCAAGGGCACAGATGCCCCCTATTACAACGAATATTTCCATCTCCTCGAGTCCCTTTCCACAGTCAAGAGCGTCGTCCTCGTCTGCGATCTCCCACACTCCGACGAGCTCATGTCTGAGATATTCCGCGACTTTTTCGCCCTCGTGCGACGTGACCTCGCAAAGAAGATAGAACTCTTCATCGCCGACATCCTCGTCGCCCTCATAGACGAGTGCCAGTCTCTCCCCAGCGACGTTCTAGATACTATCCTGGCCCAGTTTATGGACAAGAACACGGTGAGTCATCTGACACCCCGTCGCATTTATCCGTTCATCATGTCCATCCAGCGTCTGGATCAGCCTGCCTACAGGCTCGCCGTACAAATCTGCAACGCAACCTCCGACAAGCTTCAACGTCACGTCTGCCAGTACTTTACCGACATCATCATCACTCACTCGCGTGACCCCGATTCTGAGAATGACTTTGACGAAATACGCACCGCACACGACCTCGTCAAGCAACTGAACAAGGCGTGTCCGTCGTTGCTGCACAGTGTCATACCCCAACTCGAGGAAGAACTGCGTGTGGACCATGTCCAGGTGCGGCTGATTGTGACTCAGGCATTAGGGGAGATGTTTTCGGATAAGGGAGGGTCCGATCTCACCAGAAAGTACCCCACGACATGGAATGTATGGTTGATGCGCAAAGGCGACAAGGCGGCACCTGTTCGTCTGAAGCTGGTAGAAAGCGCCAAGGGGTTGCTCTTGAACCTGCCAGAGCATAGAGAGACTGTTGAAGGCAAGCTCACTTCTCGGCACCCTTGAACGATAGTCTTGATGTGTTCTCGATTAGAGATGCTGCGGCTCAAGCTCCTAGATCCCGATGAGAAAGTCCGTGCTGCTGTGTGCAAAGTATATTCTCAGCTCGATTACGAGACTGCACTCCATTATGTCTCAGAGGAACAACTTCGGGCGGTTGCTGGTCGTGGGATGGACAAGAAGCATGCTGTCCGTGTAGAGGCCATGAATGCACTAGGCAAGCTATACAGCATTGCATATCCAGAAATGTATGTTATTTTCCCCATAATTACGACCGTCTGATGTGCCCAAATGCAGTATGAATGGCGAGACGGCCGCGGTCAGACATTTTGCATGGATTCCTAATGAAATCCTGCATATCTCCAACATGACCCCGGAAGCCAAAGCCGTTGCGGAACAAGTCATTGCCAATTACATTCTCCCGTTGCCTTTGTCTTCTCCATCCGCCTCCACGTCAAAAAGTGCCGAGGTAGACGAGGTGACGTGGACGGATCACCTGCTTAATACCATGCAGCATCTAGACGTTCAAGCGGTTAACACGATTCTGAGTATGAGCGGGATCAAAGCAAAGTACGTTAATCAATTCTTTGTAGCATAAGCAACACATATCGACCTCGTGCATAGTCGCCCGACCATGTATGAGCATTACTTACAGGCATGCATTCAGAACAACGTGAGACCTCCCTCGGGGTTCATTCTCAGTTTACTTATCGGTCCTTGCAGGGTGGTGTAATCGACGAAAATGAAGAAATAGTTATACAGCGGCTGAACAATGTGATCAGACACTTGTCTCGTATGTGACATTTAAAACCCACATTTGACTTCTTAACCTTTTCTACTAGGTCAATTTTCTGATCCTCAGAAAGCAGCCGAGGATTTGCACGAGTTTGCCAAAGCCAACGAAAATCGACTTTACAAGTTACTCAAGACATGTATGGATCCCCAATCCGATCTGAAGAGCATTATAAAAGCCTCAAATGAATTCCTACGGCGCGTAGAGCAATCGTCCGAATCAACGTTTTCGACGATGACTATCTTTCTTCGTCGTGCTACGCTCCGAATTGTCAACCAATCATCTATCCCAACCCTCATCAAAAGAGTCCAAAAATCAGTTCCGTCGTCCAAGCACGCACAACAACTCTTGACGTTTATATCGAAACACTCTCCAATTCTCTACAAATCGCACGTCAGCGAACTGACAAAGGCCATTACCGACGAGCGGAACGTGATCCTGATGGAAGTTGGCATGCATGCACTTGCAGCCTTGGCAAAATCTAACGAATCCCAAGTGACTTTGGACAAGTAAGTAATTTTACCCACTATGCAGTCCTTTTGTTGATGTGTACGGTTCAGGCGGACGTTGGAACGTGTAACACGATTTGCGCTGGGAGAGAATGCGAAGATTGCAAAGTTCGCGGCCCGCCTGCTGGCTTGCTTGGAGAACCACGAGGACGCTTGCGTGAACATAATCGAAGTGCGTGGATTTGGTCGGTACTCTGAGGTCCTGGTGTGTTGATTACTCCGAAGTCCATTTCGGAGAAGCTTCCGGAAGCGGTACCTGAGGAGCTTGTGGCCCATACGACCGTTCTGGCCCAGATGGCGCGCTTTAAGCCTGATGCTTTCGAACATAGGAGCGACACCATTATGGCATTCTTGGTCAAGAAGTTGCTCATGGGTCGACGGCCGAAGGATCCGGTAAGGATACTATATACACTCAATCCTCTTCATGTAAAGCTGACTAGCGGTTGCAAAGGACGAAATGGACGTCGACGAGGATTGGGTGGCAGATGAGGACGTGACACCGATACAAAGGGCCAGGGTCCTCGCTCTAAAAGTGTGTCGGAATCGGTGTATAGCCAATGCTTCTGTGGACAACGCGGTGGAACTCGCAACGCCAGCGCTTAAAATGTTTTCGACCTTGCTCGAGCATTCTGGATCATTTTCGGCAGATACACTGGATAGGTTAGAACTTTCGGTAGGTACATCGTCCGGGCCTAATTGATACGTCACACACAGCCCACCGATTCAATCAAGAATGCGACTACAAGCTGCAGTATCACTTTTACACCTCTCTACTGTCGAGGTATTCGCAAACGAGATATATAGTAACTTTATTTGGCTCGCGATCACAGTTCAAGTAAGTGGTCTACTCTTTTAACTGTGATTCCTGACGATGATGTGTATGCATTTAGGACCCTTGCTACCATGTCCGAATGACCTTTTTAACTAAACTTGTGTCTCTGCTGACCGCTCGTAAACTCCCGCACCGTTTTAACACCATTCCCTTCCTTACCGTTCACGATCCCGAGGCCGATATTCGAGACAGGGTGAGCCCCCTTGTGTGAAACTCCACCGTAAAAGTCTGATGTCCCTTTCCCAGGCCATCGCATATGTTTCATTTATTATGAGATCGATTCCCCCCGCGGCACGCGTCGACCAACTAGAAATCATTTTCATCCGTCTTCTTCATTTACTTGCACACCATCCTGATTTTTCCACGGCACATGAAAACATGCAAGAAATGACAAAGTAGGAATACGTCCATTTTTCTGATGTATCTTTGGGCCCGCTGACTCATCCTTGTAAGATATATTGACTTTTATCTCGATCTGATCGCTAGTTCCGACAATATTGCACTGCTTTATCACCTGGCAATGAAAGCCAAGACCGTGCGTGACTCGGAGTCCCATACATATAGCGAGGTGCGATGCTTGCTGTTCGCGCGACTCGAGGATGATGGTTGAACATGACTAAATGTAGAATCTTTATACGATATCAGAGCTTGCGCAAGAGCTGATCAAAGCGCGCGCTCAGGCTCGCTCGTGGACTCTTCAAAGCTACCCTGGTAAAGTCAAGCTACCCTCAGACATTCTGCGTGCGCTTCCAAATTCAGAAGCCGTTGCCAAGGTGCGTGACATGGCCAGACACAACGCACAGCATGGGAGACCAAGCTGATCAACAATAACACAGGTGATCAAGACGCAGTATCTGTCCGAGGAGACCATCAAGTGGCTGAAAGAGATGAAGGGACACAAGCCAACTGCGGCCACCAAGGTGTGTACGAGATTCCAATTCGATATGAAATGCGTCTTTCCTCATCATGTTTGCTTTTGTAGGAGAAGAAGCGGGAACCGAGGGATGGCAAGTCACCGCCTGCAAAACGTAAAGCTTCTCGCGCGCGAGCCAACGGCGCGCCCAAGTGAGTTCCTCCTTTCTTCTTTGATCTTTTGTGCTAACGTCCGCTTCTTTTCTTTTCATAGGCGTGCCAAGAAATCGGCGAAGTGGAACAGCGATCAGTCCGAAGACGAAGACGAGCCGTCATCTGATGCCGAGTCGGTTCCCGACGCGTCAGAAAAAGCAACATCACCGCGCCGTTCAAGTTCTGTAGGCGTTAGTGAGGCTGGGCATGAGAGTAACAAGGAAGAGGATGGTGGCGAACGATCAGAACGAGGGAAGAAGTTTAGCCGGAAGGCAAGGTCCAAGGCGCAGGTGAGTATGCGTAACGTCTTTAAGAGGCGGTTCGCACGACGATGCTAACACTTTACATTGAATTGTGCAGGAAAAGATCAGTAGGCATATAAGAAAGAGTACGACACGCCCTAGAAAGTCTTGACTTGTTTCAGTGTTTTGTGTTCCAAGCTGGTACACGTGGATTTGTATAAGTCCTTTCTTCTCTTTTTTCTTTATATCTCTCCCCTTTTTTATTTGCCTCCCTGCTTGTATCAATATTCTGATCTACACAAATTGATCGTGTAAATGCCGAAGTTGTGATCGTGTGCCCTCATGTTGTCAGACTGCGCTGCCTATATCGAGGCGATGGTACCTCAAAAACTGGAATCTTCCGGCTTGCGCATGCTCTATGCCAATCCTTCCGCTCCCTGTTTGAGGCCATATCCATCATCCGAGATTTACCTTCAGGATCGTGTTCAAGCCTCTGAATGGACTTCGATCTAAGTTTGCAGCTCCAGAATGGTGAATACCCTGTAGTTGAAGAAGTCTGAAAGAACAACAATGTAATACCAGGTGTCACGGGACTGGTGAAGGCCCTTTTCAGTATACATGGACACGAGGTAAGAACACATCTTATCACATCAATGTTGTGAATCCCATTCTCAATCGGCCTGATGCTTCGTAGCCTTCCTTTTTCGCGCGTCCTTGGAACCGGCTAAAGTTCACAGAGTCGTGCTTGGTTGTCTTTGTTGCGTCGAGGCGACGGCCTCCCTGCAATCCCGAGTCAACAACATTTGAACCTTTTATTCAAAGAAATGGCACAAAATCAGGCTTCAGGCCCAAGCGCCGTCTGCCAACCTCATCTTCCCCCTGTTTAAGAGGTTTTGTATGCTTCGTTATATATACTGCATTTTTTTTTTTCATCGTGAACGTCCTCCCAAGTGTTGTTCCTTGGCAAGATGCTATGGCCTCACCGACCAATTGACTTGTGCCTATATTGTAAATCTCTACGTAAACTGAACGTGAGACAGCTCCTACGATCCGTCCTACAGATTTCTGACGATTTATAAGAGGGGGGAGGGGGGTGTTTTATGCGTTTGTTCGAGGATATTACATATTTCCTTCTCCGAGGATAAAAAGAACGAAACCGAGGGAAAGAGAAAGATAAGATAAGATGAATATCCTCAAGCTTCAAATTCATGAATTGTGCATACGGGCCGTAGGTGCTAGAACGGTCGTTGTGCCCTAGAGACGAGTAGTCCGAGGACCGAGGTACGCGCATTGAGAGCGGAGGTCGATGTTCAAGGATGGTCCAGTCGGGGAGCCGGCCTATAGTCCGCGGGGCTCACCTGGAACACTGTATAAGTCTGTATCATGTCCGAGGTCCTGCATTGATCAATGATCTCGATTTCACTGGAGATGGTCTTAACATGCGGTGCTATTAATCATTTATACCGCCGGTGTTGGCATCTGGTAGAAACTGCGGCCCGAGGAACGGAGGTCTAAAGCATGCAAGCAAATCGAGACGATCTGAGAAGACACGTTCCGACGACGCTGGAGTAACCATCGGATCGTCGCTGAAAGAACCTGTATGTGTGTAGTACGATGTCATCATGTGATACTATATGACACTCCTCCGCCCGCCCGGCCCGACTGTTAGTACGTAAACTTTCAATCACTCACCATCTTCGAGATCAATCCAAACATAGGCGTTTTCTCATCGAACACTTTCCTCTCATTGTTGGTTGATCGGTATCAATTCTGCTTTGTTTGGTAATGCTTCTCCGATGGTTGCTGTTACGTTTTTCGTCTGTTCTGACGAAGCCAGACGGCGGCCTCGACAATCCTTGGCAATCGCATGGCTCAACACTACAACGTTTCCAATACCGGGCGCCTATACCATTGCTACGTGCCTCAGGCTGTGCAAGTGGTCATAAACGTAGTGCCCTGATCCGAACGTTTCACGACGGGAGAAGCGGCCAGTTAACTGCACGATGATACGCCTGGCAGATCAAAATCCGACATATGAGCACAGGCACTGCACGGGAGAAGGGCCGGCGAACCGAGACACACACTCTATGAAGGCGACCCCAAAGATTCAGGTATGGAGATAAAATGAACCCATACGGTGCGATAGATTCCGTATCATATCTAGGTGTGATCCTGATCAGTACCATACGTACATCTGCCAAGGCCCTTGGGTCCGAATAAGAAAGTATTGTAGGAAAAGGACTACATATAATACTTAGTACAGGATAATCCGCACTTACTCCTCCCACCACACTATTCGGCTGGAGTTCAAATTAACCACGAGTTGGAAATACAGGGGCTCACGAAGCAAAATACAGGAAGAACATAACATGGTCATAAATGAGGGGGCCGTCATATTCCCCGACGGGAAACGAAATTCTGTGAGAAGATAGATAAGATGGCGTTCCGTCCATGGGTGGCTATGCACATACCTCTAAGTCCTGTGACGTGGCAACCGCGAGTACGAACTTCCTGTTAAAGTCTGTGACTATGTCCATGGATTGTCGTCAGTTGGTTGTGGCCCGTCGAGAACATGGGAGCGCTTACCCAATGCAAAGATATTGTCCTGCAGAAACCCAGCTAATTCGGCCAGGGATGTGTCAGGTGTGATAACAGTGTACGGATAGGCCTCGGATCGCTTAAACTTGCTCATAAACTTCATCACGGAATCCGTCTAGTGAGGAAACCGGACAACACCCAGGAGGTAAGCAACGAGATATTCGATGGGGTCGACTTGGTGTATGGTAACGAAAAACGTACCGGTTTCGCTTGTCCTGCCTGCCACTTGTCTTTCAAAGCTGGGGCATCGATGTAACCGATTGGACGCCTATTCTTGTCGAGCACCCTGGTAAGAGCGTCAAGACCGATCGTGGTAGGCAGAAGTCCTGAGAATAATCACGGTATGTGGGAGAAGTCACGCTCGTATGCCATGTCGATCGCGCGAGAAATGGATTCGTCGGCGGGAAGCGAGAAGGCCGGAGGTAGCTGAAGATCCTGGCGGTTGGCCATCTGAGGGTTAGCGAGCGACCGAGCATTGGGTGCATGGATCATGCGTACCTCGACGACTGCACCGCGGAACTTGTCATCTTGTCGCATTGAGATCGAGTGAAGTGGTAGGAGAATTGAAGTGGCCATGGTAGTTACAGCAATAAAGCTGGTTGCACGTGACCGGCAATGTACAATGAAAGGACGTGTGAAGGTCGGAGCTCGATCTCGCTGGACTGGGCAAATCTTGGAAATTCTGACGTTTTCGAGCTAGGGGAGTTCAGTGAGGATGAAAATCCTCCAGAATCCGAGTCAAGGTGAAGGAAATCCTATTTATGCAGCACTTCCTTCCTCCATCTAGTGTTATTATTATCAAGAGCGGCGCCATGACAGCAAGGAGGAGGCCATCTACTAACTTCGCAGTCCCGCTTAAATTCAACAGAGGCAGTGTTATTCTGAGCAAGCTAGTATTACCTTGTGGACGCCCCCACTAGTGAAGGGTTGGAGATTATTCGATTCAGCTCCGGTATAATCCACAAGCACAGTTACATGGATTTGTGTTTTAACTTTGCCGCAACTTGGAAGGCCTAAATAAGCTGGCTCTCCTAGTATGTCAATGAAGCTTTATTGAAGTCGTAGTAATTCGCAGACATACCGAACGCGCTTTAAATTAGAGTTGATTTGGTTTTGACTCGGAATTGCTTATCGTGATCTTCGATTGGCCTAGTACAAACCAGTGCCTGCAGCCGAGTCACATCATCAATAAATTTTCTGGTGCACTCATTGATCATTTACTAGATACCATGGTGGACGATGCACTCTCCAGAGTTATCGTGAGGCTACAAAACCTCCCGTCGATGTCCTTGCCAACGGACTATCCAAGATCAGTTGGGATCAACAAACTAATTGAAGCTGCCCACACAGCCGATCTTTCCGAACAAACATCCCTCGCCCTGCTCAAGCTTGCACTTCACACCGACGTTGACGTTACAGAAGATGACGATGCCCAACAGATGGATAGCAGTCCCTCCGCGTTCCACCTCCTCCTCGCCGCATTCACTGTATTGCTGCATCGCTATACAGCCGATACAGATATTGTCATTGGTTCTTCGTCTGCCACGGCCAGCGCGCCGCTTATCCTACGGCTGGCTGTCGATCCCTCTGAAACTTTCTGGACCATCGTTCGGCGTGTCCAACTTGTCGAAAAGGAGGCCGAAGCTGATGTATTGCCATACGAAACCATTGTCCAGGCCCTACGCAAAAGTAAGGGAGATACGATGGAGAATACTCGCCCCCTCTTTCGTGTTCGCTTCTTTGACGAGACGGACCAACCTCGAGATGACTTCGTTCACTCCACCAGTCTAACTTCCGATCTCACCATCTTCGTCACACGACCGCCTACGACAACCCGTTCCTCCCTCGCTCCACGTATAGCACTCCGCATCCTCTACAACTCTCTGCTCTTCAGTGCCCCCCGTATTTCATTCATCGTCGACCAACTCTCTGTGTTACTACGGAAAGTGTCTGCCAACCCTGTCGCTCTCGTGGGATCAGTACCTTTATTGACCAGCGCTCAAAAAGCTCACTTGCCCAGTCCAACAGCAGATCTCCATTGGTGTGATTGGAAAGGGGCCATAACAGATGTTTTCTCGCGCAATGCTATCCGCTGGCCAGACAGACCATGCGTGATCCAGTGTCTCCCCTCCACGACTCCAGACGGGAGACAAGATGCACGCACACATACATATGATGGTATCAGGAAAGCATCGAATGTCCTGGCGCATCACCTTCTTCAGGGAGGCATCCAACGACAAGAGGTCGTCATGATATACGCACACCGAAGTGTGGAGCTCGTCGTCGCGGTAATGGCGGTTCTCAAGGCTGGCGCGATGTTCTCTGTCATTGGTCCGTTGTTTGGTTGTAGCACTTGAGCGAATGGTTCACACGCCGCCTACTAGATCCTGCATACCCTCCGTCACGGCAACAAATATATCTGCAAGTCGCCCTACCTCGCGGTCTCGTCGTCCTAGCTGGGGCGGGAAAAATAGGCCCTACTGTTCGTGATTTCCTCTCAAACAACCTCAAAATTCGCCTTGAAGTCCCCGCACTGGAATTTTCTTCATCAGGCGAAATTCTTGGTGGAACAATCAATGGAACCGACGTACTCAAGTCGCGCTACCATCTTTCAGGGACAGATCCAAACGTCGTCCTCGGACCTGACAGTATTGGCACTTTGTCCTTCACAAGTGGTAGCACCGGTATCCCCAAGGGGGTCCAAGGACGTCACTACAGCTTAACACATTTTTTTCCATGGATGGGCGAAAGATTTGAACTGGGAGAATTCTCAAAGTTTACCATGCTTAGTGGCATTGCTCACGATCCGATCCAGCGAGATAGTGAGTAATGAATATCTCGAAATATTGCTACATCTTGATGTTTTATTTAGTCTTTACACCTTTGTTCTTTGGTGCTGAGCTCTACGTCCCTACCGCAGAAGATATTGGGACGCCCGGTCGACTTGCGGAGTGGATGGATGACAACCAAGTCACCGTCACTCATCTCACACCTGCAATGGGTCAGCTTCTCTCTGCGCAGGCTACTCGGAAAATCCCCTCACTCCGCAGTGCATTCTTTGTTGGCGACGTCCTCACCAAACGCGACTGCCTTCGGCTTCAGTCTCTTGCGGCGAACGTTCAAATCATCAACATGTACGGCACTACAGAGACACAACGCGCGGTTTCCTATTTCCCGATTCCACCCGTGTCTGTTGATGCCACTTTCCTTGCAACCCAAAAAGATATCATGCCTGCTGGAGAAGGCATGGTTGATGTACAACTTCTTGTTGTTAATCGGTCCGACAAGTCTGTTCCTTGCGCGGTTGGCGAAGTTGGGGAGATCTATGTGCGCTCAGGCGGCATGGCGGAAGGATACCTCGATCCCGAGGCATCCGCCGAAAAGTTTGTTTCAAACTGGTTCGCGTCGTCGTCATCGCCCTGGAGAGACACGATCCTGCATCCACGAGAGGGTTTAGCGGGATCTGAATCACGGTACTGGAAGGGCATTCGCGATCGAATGTATCGATCCGGGGATCTAGGGCGTTATCTTCCCGATGGCCGTGTTGAGTGCACAGGGCGCGCCGATGATCAAGTCAAAATACGTGGTTTCCGAATCGAGCTAGGCGAGATCGATACTCTGATGAGCCAACATCCGCTCGTTCGCGAGAATGTGACGCTCGTGCGGAGAGACAAGGACGAAGAAAAGTTACTCGTCAGCTACTTCGTGCCGCTGGATGGTGTGCTGTTGAGTGGCTTCACAAGTGAGCTCAGTGATGGTGAAGAAGCGGATGGAATTAAGAGTATACCAAAATTCCGACGGCTCATCAAAGATCTCCGTGAGCACCTCAAAAAAAAGCTACCCAGCTATAGCATTCCTTCCTGTGCGTATGTGCCCGGTCATGGTGATGCTCTGGCTAATTCTGTGCTCGATCAGTGTTCGTTCCTCTTCGTCGTATGCCCCTTAATCCCAATGGCAAAATAGACAAGCCGGCCCTGCCCTTCCCAGATACAGCTCAGGCTCATGTAACACACACCGAAAACAAAACTGTCAAGGCGAACACGAAACGAGTCATCAGCCCCACGGAAGAAAAGCTGTGTTCAATGTGGGCAGAAGTGTTGCCCAACCCACCGGAAACAATGCCACTGGACGAGAGCTTCTTTGATCTTGGAGGACACTCCATCCTGGCAACGCGACTCATATTCGAGATAAGAAAGGCATTTGTCATCGAAGCACCTTTAGGAATGATTTTCGCCCAACCGACCATCAGTGGACTGGCTGCCTCTATTGACACATTGTGTGACCCTGATTTTTGGATTGCTCCTCAGGACTTGACCTCAGCTCCAGCTACTCCAGCGCACACGGTGGATGTGAGGCAGAGAAAGTTCATGCCGCCGACTGTCGAATATGGTCAAGATTTCGAAGACTTAGTCCCACGCCTACGCGATTCCTACCCGACATTACCTACTGATTTCGACATGCGTACCTTGACGGTATTCCTCACTGGAGCCACTGGGTACCTCGGTGCCTTTGTCCTTCGCGATTTACTGCAGCGTCAACAAAGGGTACGAAAGGTCATCTGCTTGGTTCGTTCCCCTTCGGTCGAGAATGGGATCAAACGATTGAGGGAAGGATCAACGGACCGCGGTGTATGGGACGAAGAATGGGTTACCTCCGGAAGGCTTGAAGTAGCCATCGGAGACTTCGGGAAAGACCATTTCGGCATGGATGAAAGTACCTGGGCTAAAATAGCAGCCGAAGCCGACGTGGTGCTGCACAACGGCGCTTTGGTTTGTCTTCTTTGGTTTCATGTTAGTGCTTGTTTTCAAGACGTTTTCTGAATAGGTACACTGGGTATACCCATACGAGAAGCTCCGATCACCGAACGTGCTTGGCACCCTAACAGCGGTCGAACTCGCCTCGACGACGAAGCAGAAGCTTTTTGTTTTCGTTTCCTCTACGTCCGCCATCGATACCGAGTATTATGTCCGACTTTCTGACTCGTTGCGCCCACGACGAAAAGGTATCCCTGAAGATGATGACCTCGAAGGTTCTCGGACGGGACTCAATACCGGTTATGGACAAAGTAAATGGGTCTCTGAAAAGCTTTTATTTGAAGCGGGAAAGCGAGGATTGAGGGGGCATATTGTGCGTCCCGGATATGTCGTCGGGGATTCAAAGACGGCGGGTATGGATTTTCTTTACCTCGGAGTTAATTAAGGTTCCTCCTGACAGATCCTTGACAGTCACGAACACGGACGATTTTGTCTGGCGGATGGTCAAGGGATGTGTGCAACTAGGACTCGTCCCAGACATTAACAACACCATCAATATGGTACCTGTCGACCATGTTGCCCGGTGTGTAGCGCTTGCTGCAGTCGCCCCACTACCGAACGCCAAGCAGACCGTCCTACATATCGTGGCCAACCCACTTCCGACGTTCAATGACCTACTCTCATCACTCGCAGAGTACGGCTTCTCAACCCGACAATGTGAATATCTGACCTGGAGACGCGAACTAGAGAAGCATGTTATGGAAGTGCAAGACAATGCGTTGTTTCCACTTCTTCATTTTGTCATGGACGACCTTCCGACCAGCACAAAGGCCCCCGATCTCGACGATGCGAACACTGTTGCGTTATTGTCGCAGAGCCACAACTCCATTACGACATCTACGGTATCTGATGAGGTGATGGGACTATATCTGGCTTGGCTAGTTGGCGCCGCGTTTTTGCCACGGCCAGGCTCGCCAAGCGCAAGCAAATGCCTGCCTGTGCTTGAAAACTCTACGTCAATCAAGGCGGCGGGGCGAAGTGGCGTTTAAGTGTCGAGCCAAGAAACAGGCTGTATTGGATGTATTCCCGTTTAGAAGAAGTGGCCGAACAGAAATCTTGCCATTGGTATCATGATGGGCCAGTGGTGATCGATTGATCCGTAGATTTCCGTACTAGGGTCAAACCCAGACCAAGAACCACAATGCCCTGATCCATTACTAAGTTATGTACTTCATGACGACGGGAACTTCCTTCAATTGAGAACATTTTATAACTTGCTCCTTATGCCCCGTGCAGTGTGCACTACACCGAAAGACGCTCAAATGTCTATCTCATGTATCCGACTTACTAGCCCAGAGCTTGGGACAATGGGACCTCGTCATCGCAACATCTCCACCAACGCGAGACGGTCTTAGTCGGACGATAGGCCATTCTTTTAATTCGGAGGCTTCTCAGTGTCCTTGCATTACATTACGGGATGGTTATAATGCGTGGCTATATTTCTCACGGAATTGCATCCACGGTCCGGCATAATCGGTTTCTACATACTTACATACTTGCATTGTTGGCAATGAGAGGTGCACGTAAAGGACAGCAAGTGGCCAAGCGGCGGGCCCCTTAAGCGCGACATCGGGTAAGTGTCCGACGGAGACTTCACCCTTGAAGCGTCATGGGCGCGATGCGGCTTATTATTTGAAATTTAGCCCAGATCGCGTCACCAAAACCGGCGAAACGCCTCACTGGCCCCCACCTGGGGAAAGGAGGCAAAGCGGAGTCGAGGCTCGAATGATCATGAGATTTCTGGTTGGAAGAGGGTTTCTTTCCGGAACTTATCGACTCCTGACCCGTTTCACTGTCAGTGATGGATTAATATCCTATTTTTTACATTCAAGTGGTGGCACCACGAGGCAGGTTCAAGTGAATTGGACACTTTAACGCCAGCCTATTTATGTACTCACCTAACGGCAGCGCAAGGGTTGGGATCGGTTTTGGCGGACAACCTCGTCCTTATAAATTGGTTGATCCCTCCAGCGCGCAATGCCTCCCTCCTCCCTCCTTTCTGTGTAACATCACCAAATGGGTCTAGTTGGAACAGAAACTGAAAAGTATTTGCGCATCGTCTCTCTTTCGATCGCAGGCTATGAGTGAGTCTCTTACCTTGGATTCGTATCATTCATGCTCATCTATCTACAGCTACCTGATCACATTACCCGCTGAATTTCGGTTCTACCGAAGCCAGTCTGATATCTTTCGCCCAAGGTATTTGATCTCATCATGTGGTACCAACCGATGACCAACTCGGCCTAGCCTGGGCTGCGTTCTTTTCGTCCTCATTCGGTGAATTTTAACTCTCATCAGTCGTCTCGTTTCTCTGTCTGATTGACCAACAGCTACATCAGCGTCGTCGTTATGGTCGTCAGCAATTATGGCGTCCTCGCCACCTCGTTCACTGTTGCATCATGTAATAATTACTACCAAATAGCATCTATTTTCAAAGGTTCGTCCTGGAAATCAGTCAACTCTTCTCTGATTATGATGAATTATTTCGTTCAGTCCTTCAAACAATGATTTCACAAGTTATTCTCGGCGTCAGGTAAGTAGAAGTCTTTTTCTCTTCCGGTGCTTGCTGGATATCTTTTCAAATTAAAGGACGTTCAATATCGCTCGGAGAAAAAAAGGTGTCGGCGTCGGGCTTGCTGTAGCTTTCCTCATTACGACAGGTGTTAGTCGCTTCCCTGTCATCCGCTCGCCACCTCGTGTTCACTTCGTTCATTCAGTTTGAATGGTTTACAAATATGTACCATCGTATCCGTGAGTGTTTATTGTGTGACACTAAAATGGTAGCATGACTTAGCTAATTCATTTACAGCGGTCCTTGCACATGTAAGTTGTACGGCTATTATGCCACCAGGGGCAGCTAATCATGGGCCCGCGTAAATGCAGGGAAGGCAAGCTCAAATTATTTATCATGTGGCAAATGAACATGTAACTAAATATTGACATTTTAGCTGCACTCCTGGCAGCGACGGTACTCACCCGACCGCATGGGTGTACTATGTCATTGCGATAGCTTGGGACACGGGAGCCTTGTCCGTTTCTACATTCTACCTCGTAAGATATAATTCCATTAATGGCAGGTCAGTTGTTTCATTTTCTTCATGGAAGCGACGCTCAATCGCCTCCGGCTTCGATCATATTTAGATTGTCACGGCTGATCCGAACGTACGTGTTTTTTCTTTCGCGTACGTTGTATTTGGCAGAGGATGAATGCTCCTGTGGTGCAGAATGATATACGATGGACTCGGATATTTCTTGATCTTGACAGGTAGGAGGGTTTAATTTCGTTGTTGGCTATGCTAAGCAAGGTGCAGCCGCCAATGTTTTCAATCTTGTGCTGTACCGGGAAAGCGATCAAGCCGTACAGGTCAGTTGCTACTATTTCCGATCTCTGCGTAGCGAATTCTTACCGTAATGTGGCGGGATCAGTCAGCAGGGTACGTTGCAGTTATAGCCTCGTTGTCACCACTATTACAACTACCTTCACATAAGCGCATCATTGGGTTACGCCGTTACCTGGATAATGAGCCAGCGGATCTTGCTTCATTTAAGAGGTATGCATTCTTAAGACCGCGTAATGAAAGTGGTGCTTATTATTTCATGTGCTCCAGAACTTTCTGAACCCGCAGAAGCACGATTCGAGAATATCATCCTAACACGTCCGCTTCAGCATGGGCGGGATATCGTCGCTGCTTTACGTTCGCAATCCGATTTCCACAAGTCACCAGAAATGGGGTACTCGCCAAGTGCGCCAAGTACGCCACGGGAGCTGGACCTGGATGTTCAAGTGCACATAGAACAATCTGTGACAGTGGATTATGATCAGTCGTCGAACAGAGGGCTGACCACTGGTACTGCTGTGTGAATGCAGGGGTGTGTGTGTAGGTGTAGCATTGACTGTCTACCATTTCGACCAAGAATATAATAAAACGAAGCCGCCTCGTGGGCCTATTGAGTTCCCGTTAAAGGTAATAGTGGGTTTTGTGACGAGCGTTTTCCACTTCGACTTGGATTTGGACCTCCATTTTATATTTTCAGTTGACCCCTCACGACGCCACTAGCTCGTCTCGACAAACTGCTTGCGACACTCGAGATCGACGTTCCATGTCACCAACCCCTAACTCCGCCGAACCATCCCAGTTGGCGGTACAGAACACTATCCCCGCTCGGCTGAAATACAGGTCTCCCTCGATAGGAGAGCTGTCGATCGTTCAGAGGAGCTCAACTACTGTTGAAGTCTGCGCCCATGATCGTGATATCACTTTCCCCAGCTTTCTTGGCACGTCTGAGTTCGTCTATGATTCTCGTGCAGGCGCGTCCCGTTCTTTCTTATTGTACGGGTGAAACATATCTGACGACGACAAAATAGTGTAAGTAATTGAACTGGCTCCTCGCCTTGTCGAAGGCAATGATAGTAACACGGGGCCTTTAGATATGAGAATCCGTTGATAACTGCCACGTCACGCGCACTCATCTCCGACATCCATGCGCTTGTTCGTCGATGTTGCGCCGTCAATGTGCCTCGGCCGATGACGATCCTTAGGGCCCTTTTAAGACTTCGCCCACCAGATAAACTCGGAGACGATGTTTGGTTCAAGGCAATCCGGGTCTGGGCGGAAGTAGATGACGTCAGCGAAACAGAGAGTTTTGGTGCGCCCTTTGTAGTCCCTCCGTTGCAGCTTTACAGAACTAGTGTTCTAGATGGTCACAAGAAGAGCTTCGTCGAGTACACTCTTAACGTTCTCTTCTTTCCGGATCTTCATACCCCATTCAGAGCACCGAAAACAATGGTGCTCAGCCACCCGTCGTCATCTCCTGCGGATTCTCAGTTATCGCTACTCTCCGTTCCGACTTCTCCCTCTCTTCCGATTCCTGGAACTCCGGTTTCCGTGCCGTCACCGTTTCATTTCCAACTGCCCGTCATGACACGGCTCTGCCTCAACGAGCAAGGCCAGATCACGTATCATCGGGACATCTGGGATTTTCGTGACATGGTACAGCTCATTCCTGGAGTGCGAGTGGTAATCTGGATGATGACTCGGGCCGGAGCATGGGGATTAAGTTGGATCAGCCAAAGAGTGTGTACGAGCGAGGACTCCGCCGCCCACGAGGACGAGTGCATGAATGGAGACAATGCACTGTTAACATCGACTGCCTGCTGAGTTGAATATTTAGGTTCTTCATTTGCCAAGGGTAACTGAGGACTGGTTGGACATTTCTTTCACTTTCCTCTCTGGGTTTCCGATTGACGATCTACCAGATGGGGGCGTATATTTTTCGTATTGGAAGGTTTGCTCTCATGTTACCTCGTTACGCTTTTCGTGTTTGCGATGATTGCAATGTGCTAATGAGTTTTGGACACGTATCACGAGGTGTGTGCACAGGTTTGATCGTTCTGTGCACTGCTAGGAAAATGATGCACTAGGTATTCCTGAGGAATGCTACCGTCCTATAGTATTCAGTAGGATGTAATGTCGATCATTAGTTAAGCACTAAAGGTTTTGATATAGCTTGATCCAAGGTCATTCTGGCCCGAGCTTTTCATCCTTCCCCAAGATCTGTGCGGCCTTTTCCGGCGCAATTCGGGCAGCGAGCCTGTAGCCATCTCAAGCTTGCAACTCGTTTCAGCGACTCAGAGTAGACAAGGCCTTCTACTTACCAAACCGTCATTCGATCAATGCATTGATCAACCAGTAACAAGCCTGCAGATGTCATAGGGGTTCTGTATGTCACAGAGTGTTTGGAGCGGACATTTCAATGGCATGATGTGACTGTACCACACCGAAACCGAAATATTGAGCATCCGATCCGTGGTCTGAGCGTCTCAGGCCCATTGCGTGCTGGATTGTCTTCATGATTCACTGGCATAATCGCTTGTCATGCCATTGCAGTATCACCCTGGAACTTTACGGATAACGGCGTCGCACCATTCGTCGAACCTGAATGTGCGCTGATCGGCAGCAGGAGCCTGAGGATTGACACGTCCTTGGAACCAGGGCAGCCAAAACTCTGACAGAAGCATACTCTATTCCGCGTTTTTGAGTTCTACAAAGGAAATTAGACGCCGGCCAGAGTTTTCGTGGCAGTCCGTGATTCCATGGCCGCCATCATATTGAGCTGCCAATTCAACGTGATGACGAACACGGACTCGGACGTGAGCGTCAGACAGAAGCGCAGTCGGTGGCCATCATGCATCGCAACGGTGGCCAAATCATATGCATCATGATTTGGCCACCGTTGCGATCACGATGAATGATTAATGAGTACTACTTGAGTCATGATACTCCTAACTGGCAATGTTATCATGGCAAGATGGCCGAGCGGTCCAAGGCGTGTGACTCAAGCTGTCAAGCTTGCCTGCTAAGGCGGGTTTCTCATCTCCGTATGGAGGCGGGAGTTCGAATCTCCCTCTTGTCATCCCTTTTTTTGTTTCTTCGACCCAGTCATTTCGACCTTGTTTTTCCGGCTGACAAGCCTCAGCTTTTAAGAAGACAAGGCTGCCTCGTTCGGATCACGTCCTCGGATCCAACTCCAAGATCAAGAGAATCACTGGCATTCCGACTAGATGGGATCACACTCTCATACGGTCTTCAATCATTGAGCCGGGCTTGCTGTTGTACTGCAATCGTCTCAGGCTGCCCCTGAAAGGGTAACAAAGACGTACTTCCCAAGAAGGGTCGGTATTTCCGAACACTTCGCCGTTACAGCCGGGCATCAGCGAAACCGCCATGTGACAACTAGGTGCTGCGATGTCCTGGACAAAAAGGGATGCCCCATGCGGGAACGCTTGATTTTTAGGGGTTTACTGAGCCGCTAACGCTTCCTTGATGGACCGCCGAACTCGCCGAGTCCCACGTCACGGTGGAATTTACTCTGCACGATATTACCCTGCATACCATGTGGAGAGATTTCCCAAAATCTACCTTCATGTCCGCGGTGTATCAACCTTCGATCTCTAAGCTGATCAGCTACAAGAGATGGAAAGGGTCATTTCAAAATCAGCAAAGTATTATCACAGTAGGTTCCCATTTCTTCGCAGGTGTTGCATACGTTCACCCTGGAATTGTATTCTGCCCAAAACTAAAATGATTATAATGTATCCCCAGCAGCACCTCCCGAGAAACCCAAAAAGCATCCCGCTGGCGGTTGGGACGACCGGGTAAACACTCAGCCCCGCATTCATCCTACCGATCATCGGTTCCGTATACTGATATTAATTAAGAGGAATACCTCAAAGCACGCCCACCGGCTTTACTATCGACATACGCCTACAGATCTACTGATTCCTGTGAATCATGAGCGTGCTATGCCGTTCCATCGACCCAAAGTATCGGAACTCCTGGTTTCGGAAGAATGTAGGAGCTTGCCCCTCGAATTCCGCTGTATAAAAATACCTACAGCACTGTATAACAAGTGAGTTGAAGTCTCTTTGTTCATCTTATCCCACTATTCTAGTTTTAGGGCATCCTGATATTAAACGATTGGTATGACCGACTTGAAGGCAAGCACGTTAGCTTCTTATCGAAAGAGTTGGCATACAGAGTGAAAACGATTCTAAGTCTAATGCAATATCACCATGTCTGCACACCGTCATTCGCCAAAACCTGTCCTGGCTTGGCATGTGCGTCCTTCGACGTCTGTCTGGAAGCGAAGCCGAAACCTACACCACCTGACAAGGATCGCTCCTCTCCTTTCCCATCCGACTTGAAGTACACTTCCGCAGTTTTACATATCCCTTCAAGGGTGGTGTATGGTCCGTAATAACCGAGGCCGCCTTTACTCGGATGAAGGCGGGCTCTAGAGTCATCGAATATGAGGTGGACAGACGCGAGCGCGAACAGTGAGGGCTGCAAGTTGATAAGATCGCTGGATATCGTGGGTATCATTGCCGCGATAGCCCGTCTTATCGACGATTCTGAGTTCGAAAGCAGCAATTTGGTCACGTAGACCACTTCGATGACCTGTGAAAGGCCAAGCATCATGGTGGTCGACAAGACTGGGAACTTGGTCTCTTTGTCTAGCGCATGAATGGCCGTGAAGACATCACCGTAGGTAACCGGTGGTCCTGCGTCTGTGACCGTGAATGCCTGACCTCCGATGTCAGGGTTGGAGGATCCTCTTTGTAGCTCGATAAGACGCTGTTCGTAGCACAGGTGCGCGAGCGCACAATTTTCCACGTAGATGAATGATTGTAAGATGTTGGTTACCCACGTCGGGTTGAACTTTCGCACGAGATAAGCATGACAGATAAGGTCCCCTCCGGGACCGAAGATGCCATTGCCAGGACGGATACAACCAGTCCTCAGTATATTTGATTTTGGGGTAGGGGACTTGTCTGCTGCGCGGACCGCCTTTTCAGATAACAACTTGGAAGCTGCGTAGTTGGAGAAAAAGTGATCGTGCTGTCGCGGCAGATGCTTATCCTCATCGTTGTAGACTTGGACGAAGAAAGGTGGCTGCCTTTCCCAAGGCCACAACCAGAATCGAGAACGGCGCACGGAAACGGACGCAGACGAAGTGTAGACGAGGGTATCCACCCCAATTTCTTTGGAGGCATTGATGACGTTTACAGTACCGTCGTAGTTCACGTTGCTCGAGCGAGGGAGTAACCCGATATGACGTTCGTAGAAGCGGATATTGGCAGCCGTGTGAAACACCGTGACCTCGAGTTCACCCTCTTCTGTGTCTGGCCAAGGTGCTCTAAACGCCGCGGATACGGCATCTGCATTGGAAACGTCAACTTGCAGAAAGGCGACCTGCTCAGCGGCTCCAGTTCGCAAGTCAGGACGAGTGGGCAGGCGAATGTCTAGGACTCTAATCTTCTTCGGCTCCTCCCCGCGTTCGAGCAGCTGAAGGACGATCCAGCCTCCCAGAAAGCCTGCCTGAAAAGATGTTGATATTTACTAGCCTGGCCAGGTAAATAAATGGGAAAGAGAACGTACGCCACCAACGATGATATAACGCCGACCGGTTTTTGGTGGAAAGAAACGTTTGATGACGACTGGATCCCTTGATAGAGTGTCTGCGGCCGAAAGAACTCTCTGAGGTGTCAAGCGCGCTGGTGAGAAACCAACTGCCACCTCGGGTGGGAGTTGTCCTAGTTTCTTGTCGTTGAGATAGCCGTACAGAACAACGAGAACAACGACGAAGAAGCCGAAAGAGAGTAGGCTCAGCATGATCCCCAGCGACAGGTCTTAACGCAGGGGTAGAGAGGAGAAGGCGACTCAGAACGCGGTGGTGTGTGCAGACCCGACTCTGTATGTACGTTGAGTCAGTCCGTCGGACAAACCGAATTCGTGGCTCGTGGTCCCAAAATGGTACATGTCAGACATACTTACGACATATTACGGCGGTAGTAGTGTAGCAACTTTGCGACCTTGCGTGGCTGTTGGCCATTTGAAAGCCATACTATCACTTTACAACCCACTAGCAGGTGTGAAACCGTATGTTTGTGGTGCCTGTGACGAGTTTCCAAACAAGAAGGGTCATTGAAGGTACGTGTAACGTAGTGTCAATTTGTCTGCAATCTCCGTCCAGTGTGGCGAGGGGTCGTGCGTTCGGATGAAACACGTACTGGAAACGGCGTCTGAAGTTACATAAAGCAAAGGGATTCGACGAGAAATACAAGAGAAATGGGCTTATAATAATATCTCACGGTCTGTAAAGTACTTAGTCAGAGGCTAACCACGTCCAAGTTATCATATTGTATGAACACGCTATGATTTCTGCAGCAAAAATATACAAAGCAGTCCGACAGCCCGCTCAATACACGCAACCCCTCTGTTTCAATGAAATGGTTGCGAGTATTTCCCGTCAGAAGTTCAACGGAGAGCATCCAGTGGCCCGGGAGCGCGACGCACAAACCACTTGTTGGTTTGGGTAGATATAATGCCGTACACGAGGAACAGCGGCCACAAGGCTCGGCGCAAGACGCTACTGTTCTTCGGGAAAGCTGAGGTCTCCGTTTGGAGAGCAATCGCCACCCACGAGGTAAACACGGAAAGCCCAAGAGTAGCCTCGATATAATTGGCAAGAGAAGTGGGAGGAGTAATATAAGGGGTGGAATTCTTCATGGGGTTGATTTCGCGGACATTCATACTGAACGCGTTCTGTCGAAGAAATAAGTCCGGAAAGGAAGGTAGGTCGTATTATCGACCTACAGCCAGATATATTGCTGGAAGGAAGATCACTGAAAGGTATGCAATCTGATTCGCATGGTCAAGCTAGCGTCTAGAGAAGAGAAGATCACAGCAAACCTGCTTCACAGTGGTAGAATCTTGTATTGTTAGTTTCGCCAGTTTTTGCGTTTCCTTGCTACTATTTATATTTTGGATGGCAATTGTCTAGCAAAGCGTCAGCGGCGCACAAAGCAGAAGTAGAAGCTAATATATTCTAACCAGGCGAATAACATTGTCTAGTCTGGCAGACATCATTTCCTCTTGCAGAGTTAATCTCAAGATTTCGGATATGAGATTGTTCGCCTCAGTTTGTAAAAGTTTTGCAGACTCTTCACGTTCTTGTTCAGGAATAGACGATGACTTCATCGCTGGGTTGGGTGTGCCTCTTACAAATTGGACCGATCGGTTGAAATCTCGGAGGAGTTGCCGGTAGTACATGAGGTTTGCTTGAAGTTTGTGCAGCTCTCGCACGAGTTCAATGCTATTAGACTGAAGGACTTCATGCTCCTAAAAATATGGTCAAAACAAATGACAGTTCGTAGGTGATATAACCCACAAGAATGTTGATATAATTAAAGAGAACTTGGAAAGCCTCGTCCCACTCGTAAAGTGCGTACCAGAGTATCGCAAGGAACAAGAATGTTGGATCTTTGGATCTCTTGAAGATATTTGTCCAGTAAACACTATCGCCAATCCTCCGTACAAGAGATTGCAATCGCTCTGCAGACGTTCCCCGAAAATAGGAGGTGGGGTGATAGGAAATAATTGTATTGGCCGTCGTGCTGCGTAGCATATGGATCGATAGTAGATCCTGAATCAAAACCCTGTTCTCTTCATATACATGGTCATTGCAATCCGTTTAGCCTTGGGCAGAGGAGGCACTTACCTGGGAGAGGAAGCGGTGCTTGCGTATCAATCATTTGCCCATCCTCTGTGGACGTTGTGAGCTACCAAAGAACAGAGACAACGACATAAACATACCCGCATACGTCGATGGTACTTCCACGCTTGAAAAGGTCATCATTCCGAGGGGTTTGGTCCTCGAAACTGGTCGATGTCTTTTCAGAATACGTAAGAAGGGAAGGACGACAGTGATGTCTATAGAAACATGAGCGGTAGGTGAACATAAGGTTGTATCCCACTTACGGTCCTCCAGCGCTTTGTAGTCTTCTTGGTACCTGGATGGGATCCAATTCAAGGAGGATGCAAAGAAGAAAGGTTCGATGCGGTGTCTATCTGGAATGAGACCAGTCAAGCTGCGGGTATGTTTAGTTACACACCTCGTTCCCAGCATTTGGAGGACGGGTAGAGTCATTTCGTCTACAAAAATTGCTTGTACTCGAACACCCGAAGACGGCTAATAATCACGGGTGGCTCTGAGTCGGCATTTAACGCGAAACATGCATGCTACTGACAGGTGTCGCTAGGTGGCTCCAGTACGCCTGTAGGTCCACAGCATCGCCTTTATGAACCTTGCGCACTTCCACTTGATTGTCGAAATTTCCATCGTCCAATAAACTGATCTTGTACACGGTGGACAGCTCGTGGTCACTGCACTTGACTAGTATCTGGCTCCTGGCCACCTGGTCGTGTGTCCAGTTTTTAAAAAGATTCTGTGGATATCTACCCCATGGGGAATGGTCTGGAAGCCCTGGTGGAGTCGAAGAACTTCCGCCGATATCCACGTCAAAGTTCATCCATGGCCAAGGTGCAGACGGCATGGCATGGCGGTATCTGCTCGAAAACACATCCTGAGTACCGCAGGCCAACATTGTCATAGGCACTTACATTGGGACTGGGATTCTGGGAAAGTCAGAGATGTACTTCCAAAATTGTCGACGATACTGTTCCCCGCTACTAGCGGCAGGCTTGGATTGGTCGTTAGTAGTAGTCGCCACGCTCATCGATGGGGCTGTAATGGTTCAGACGAAAGAATGTGGGTGGGCGCGCTTTTCAAACGTGCTTCCGGAAACCCACCTGTTGGATGCGGCGATACCTGCCGCAACGGACTGGCAGTAACTTTGGTTTGTTCCATCAGAAATCCCGGAATAAATGTGGCACATACCTTCCAAAGAACCTTCTATGAAGAAGGTTGCGTGGGAAAAATGGTGATCTACACAGTCCAAACTTTAACTGAACGAGCTTGAAAAGGGTGAAACGTGTCACAGCTTGTGCCAACTTGTGCCTAGGAAATGCAGTAGATTCTGACAGACAAATCAACAACTATGCTAACAACTATGTAACGAAACCATAATACTACAATTGAGGCATATATACATTGATAGACATCCCGATAGCCCATAAAAATATCAAGTTGCAACATTGGGGATCTAGATCCAAACATGATGTCTTAAGTGTCTTTGCATCTCAACATACAAATATCGAGATTACACTCACATGAATTTCGACAGTTCGAAGCTGACCCTCGTCGATTTGGGGCTCATTTTTTCTAAATATAGGGTACATCAACCCGTGCGCATATAACACAGGCCAAAGGAGTCGTCGACCAATGCTGGCATTTGGTGGATGGAAATTACTTTCTTTATACAATGCTATCACTAGCCATGACGTGATGATGGTAAGGCCGATGGTGACATAGATAAAGCGCTCGAGTCTTCCCGTGGTCTTGGGACTCATCTCGATGACGTTCATACTGAAAACGTTCTATTGATTGATCAGCCATGTGGACATGTGGACCATGTTGGCGACCAACCGCAAGAAGAGTCGCAGGGAGAAAGATCATCGTAAGATAAGCGATCTGACATACTCAGTATGAGTATGTTGCAGACAAGGCGGAATGGAATTATGCAGACCTGTTTCATGGCTGCGGAGTCGACCATTGTCGTTAGTGACAACTCCTTCATGGTTTTGCTATCCTTAATATTTATACTTGCAAACGCCTAACAAAGGGTGGTGGTTAGTTCGGAGAACAAAAAGAAAAATCGTCAACCGAACCAAGTGAATGACGTTCTGGAGTCGATCGAACAACATAAGTCTCTGTCCAGATAACCTATGGATTTCAGAGATGAGGTTATTGGCTTCTTTATGCAAAAGATTCGTTGAGTCACGACGTTCATCAGCAGTCGCGAGAACGTTCATCGCCGGATTAGGCGTGTCTCTGACAAACTCGACGGATACCTGGAAGTCTCGCAGGAGTTGTTGATAGTACAGAAGATGTGCTTGCAGCTTATGCAGTTCTTGTGTCAGCTTTAGGTCATTATCCTTCAGTACATCGGACTCCTTGCAGAAGGTCAGCAAGAAAAGAGACGCAAGAGACGAAGCTGCCTACCAAAGCGTTTACATAACGATACAGCACCTCGAATGCTTCATCCCATGCATACAAAGCATACCAAAGAATCGCGACGAAAAGAAAAGTTGGATCCTTGGATCTATCGAAGATTTTGGACCAGTAGACACTGTCACCCGTCCTTTGGACGAGACATTGGAGGCGCCTAGCAGAAGTTCTTTGTAACTCTGAGCTAGGATGATAGGAAATAATTGTGCTGGTGGCTGGCTTGCGGTACATGTGGATAGAAAGCAGATCTTGTACGAGGATTTTGTCACCTGTGATGTTTATTTAGCACACGAGTGAACGGACATCGAAATTGCTCACCGGGTAAAAGGAGCGGCGCTTGTGTATCAATGACTTGTTTCTCATCTACAAACGCAAGTTGCAGGCTGCAGGGTCAACGTCATAAAAACTTACCCTTGTAGGGAAGCATTTCTTCTATTGGTGGGCCCGACTGATGCAAAGGAAAGCTTGAAGCTCTGATTGGTCTGGTTCGTGTAATCGGCTTTTGATTTTTCATTGCACGGATAAATGGGATAACGACAGTGATATCTAGTGAATGAGGGATATGAACAAGGTGTGGGGGGAAGATCAGACCTACTTACGATCTTCGTCATGTTTGGGGTCCTCTTGATACCTTGACGGAATCCAATTTGCGGAGGACGCGAAGAAGAAAGGCTCGACGTTGTATCTAGAAGAATGGACTAGTTGGTAGACTGCATGTATATGACATTCGATTCCCTCACTTCGTCCCCAAGATTTGGAGAACTGGCACTGTCATGTTCTCGACAAAAAGCGCTCGTACTCGAATGTTTGGAGGCAACTACACAGTACAACCAAGTCATCAGCTCGCCTCAAAATGCGAAGCATGGATGTAGCACTCACTTGAGTTCCCATATGATCCCAATACGTTCTTGGATTCTCGACTACGAAAGTGCGGTCGTCCTCTCTTTTTTCAAAGGTTCCATCTTTGAATACGTCCACCTTGTGCACGCTGCAAGTCTCGTCGTGGGTGCGTTTCAGTATCTTGCATCTCTCGACTTGGTCGTGCGTCCAATTTCCGAACAGACTTTGGGGGTACTGACTCCATTCTGGGTCTTGATAAAGCCCACCTGGTGGAAGAGGGTGGACTTCACTGGCATCAACGTCGAAATCCATCCATGGCCATGGTGCTGAAGGGGCGGCATGTCGGTATCTGTGCAAGCGGCGGCACAGCGTTTGTTAGGAGGGAATCATCCATCAATAGCCTGTGCTTACATTGGCGCCGGGACTTTTGGAAGCTCAGAGATGTCTATCTGTGGCTCATTTCCATCCTGCTCTTGATCGTTAGCCTCTACTATGTCGATGACTACGTCGCTCTTCATCTTTTCCGTGGAATTGGACATTGAGGTAGGACTAGCCTCGTTCCTGAAGGCCTGAAACACGAGCGCTCGTTTGCCGGGCCAAGGAGAATATACCGAAGTCGCGGATCACGTGTTGTACAAGCAAAAATTCACTCTCGCAGCTTCATAACATCTACGCAGGCTAATACCCGCGAATCGACACGAAAACTCATGGCTTCACGGCAACTTTCAAGGCCTCCCTGCTGTTCATCTTGTCCAGTGCCAGTTGGTATTCACTGATCCTATACACATCAGTCACCTGCATCTCTGTCAGCGAACAGCTCTTCACGTAGCTTTGGCAAACTACCCACCATGCCTTTGACGTTAATTTTTCCGCTGTCCAAGTAGGTCACTGCTCGAGGGAAACAATGTGTTTGTGCAAATGACCCAATGATCTGGTAACATTCCGTGTCACGCTTGTGAACAGCCACGAGGGTTGCCTCACCTTGATTTCATCCCCGAATATCTTCGACGGTGGCCAGTGCACACGGGCATCATTCGAGTAAACGCCGTACACCATGAGGGTCCCACTGCGGCGAACATAGTTAATGGAATCATTGGCAACTTTTTCGTTGCCGGTGGCTTCCACTACGACATCGAACCCAAATGGGTTATCCTCTCGAATCTTTTCCCACTGCGCAGAGGGGTCGTCCCTATCCAACTCGATGTATTCATCGGCGGCCCCGAGTTCCTTGGCAAGCTGTGTCTTGATGCCTTTGTTTGCAGCAACCACCACCCTAGAGGCACCGTTCAGCTTGAGCAATTGCGCTAGAATCAGTCCCGTTGGCCCTGCTCCAATAACAAGTGCATCTATGCCGACAGGAGGGTTGAGTTTATCCATGCCATGGATGGCGCAAGCAGCAGGTTCGACCAAGGTCGCTTCTTCGTCCGTTAGATTATGTATCTTATACAACTTCTTGGCTGCACTAGGTCAAAGTTGCAGTGTGTAGCCATAATCACCGTCACTGTGCAGCGAATCACTCACAAGACAACGTATTCAGCAAATCCTCCGGCCATCGTAACTCCCAGGCTATTGAAATCCTCGCAAAGAAGGGATTGTCCACGGCGGCAGTAGAAGCACTGTTCGCACTGAAAGTTACGATTAGTACCAAGATGCATATTGAAGTAGACCAGGAAATCGCATACTGTGATCCCGGGATCGGCGACACAGCGGTCCCCCTCCACAAATCCTTTCACTTTCTTACCGACGGCAGCAATGGTACCAACAATTTCGTGACCAGGTATCAGCTGCCAACCAAAGGTGAGATTGTTCAAATATAAACGAGGAACAAGTTTACAGGAAATTTTGCAATGAACTCTCCTTCGTGGACATGACTGTCAGTTCCGCAGATACCTGGTTGAGTCCCGCTTGCTGAGGATATTTAACCATGCTAGACGAAAGGGACACACCGCAACATGTTACTGTTGTGTACAATCAGCACCCTTTGAATCTTATAAGACTACTGATATCATGATTGGTAGCTTACCTTTGAGTAGAACTTCATCGTCTGAGATGGTTGGAATAGGCACAGAACGAATGTCAAACTGACGTGGCTACACCATGACAGTGCCTGAGTGAAATAGGTATGCCCGAAAGTATTGAATGTATGTACCGCTTGATAGTACACTGCATTCATCATCGTCATGCCTGAGGCTGATCAGTGCCGCGTTTCGATAAACAGAAAAATTGGGAGGAATTTTTTGAATGGTATGATAGACCCCACGACAGCCTGGGATACCTTGGAGGGTCATGTTTATACCAGTTCACATGCTGGAGAGAACATTGCGAAGGGTTCTCAACCAACGGAAAACCGGGACACTGGGCCCGGCCCGGCGGCCCGGATGGTGGTGGGAAGACTCTTGCACAAATTCAACTAAAATTATTTGCACTGTCACGATGCAAGACTCGATAACGTGGCAGAGAACATTGTGTGCACAACTTGAATATGTATCTATCACTCGCATCAGTACGTTATCACGTGTGCGCATTGCGCAGAGCTTTGGGTCTTGACTGAGGGCGCTGGTATTTTTATCGCTGACCAGACCAGTTATCGGTAAGTATTATTCCAAGAATTCGAAGCGTAGGCCAACTTGGACTCACTGGCTCACCAGGGATTATGACATCTTCAATGTGCATTGAAGATGTCATAATCCGGTCCAGTGAAGGTTTGATCTCTCTAACTTGACTGGAACCCGTCCTCTTGATCAATAAATTAGGGCCGGGCCCGGGCGGTCTCGCGCTGAACTCCCTAGATCCAACGGACAACGGTTTGTGACACTGAAGATAATATTATTCCCTTCAAGTCGCTCGGATTTGGATTCAGCTCATCTCCGCAATAGGGTGCCTTGACAGGTGGGTTGACACCTTGGTCCACAGACCGGTACATGCTGTGAGCGTAGACAATACAACGCCATCAGAATATACGAGACAGATCGCTGAATCCGTACTAGATGGTATTGTGTTCCCCCGGGTCTTGTGATGATTCGTGTGAAACTCATGTGTATCACTGGAGTAAATACAATGCTATTGAAATCGGACCGCGAAGCCGGGAAAGTTGATCAGCCAACTTAAACTTGAAGGTCACCGAGATGCCCGAACTGGTGATTTCACATTTACAGTGCCTTCATGCAATCTTGTTTCCAACAAATTTTAATTTGCGTGCTTGACTTGAATCAACGGAGGTGATTGAGAAGGAGGAAGCGGTTGTGAGACGGGAAGAAGCCGGAATCCGTTAGCGCAACATATTTCTCACAGGCTTTACGGCTGCGACAGTCTCCATTGCAACGAGCCGTACTAGATAGTAAGGGACCCAAGAACACCCTATTAGGAATGATATTCATGAGAGCCGAGGCAACGCTACCTGATACATACACATATCCGTAGATCCCAGGAGATGAACTCCATCTACAAATTCAGCCGAGTTGAGAGACGTGAAATAGTCCCCAAAAGGTGCCGATAAAAGAGGAATAGTTTGATTTATCATCCAATCAGAGACCATGAATGGCTCATCAAAGAGCCGTCAAGCGGTAACGTTATATCTCGACTCTGCAGATGTCGGATATATCAACTCGTCAGTACCGGGGGAAATATAAGACACCATATACCTCTTCAATCATCGCGGCCCCTTAGCATCTCCCCAGACGACATCGCATCATGAAACTTGATTGAGAGAGAACCACACTTGATTGTCCGGCCAGCATGTAACAGATATTATAAGCAGTTCACGGATATCGAAGTTTCAGCATGTAACCACACCCAAAAAGAACTGAGCACCATGGCATGTGTACTCGTTGGGTGAGTCCGGACCGGAAGGAGCGTATCATGTCCTCACTTATGTGGCAACCTGAGCTGAACCCCTCCGTTGAGAAGGTTGTGCACGCCATGCTGCGGCCCAAGCAGTGCAAAACATTGTGAATGACCGGGTGGCGAGGATGTAAAGTTTAAACCTAATGGTGGTTCAGTGTCCGGATGCCGGGTTGCACGGAGTAGAGGGGAAGAGGGAAGCGCGGTGTCAGGAGAAATTTTTCTGGACCCTGCATTTCGGGGATTGGGAGCACGCGGTGAAGAACAAGATGGTTGTACGATGTCTTGAATGATAATATCTCAACGCAGGGAGGACAAAGGCTAGTTCATATAAATCAAAAGGGCCGGCTGTCTAGTTTAGCTCTTGTGTTGAAGGGGATCTTGCCAAAAACGGTAACAGGGTGTCCGAGGGTCCTGTAGGTGTTCCACTAGCCGAAATGGTGCAATAAAAAGTGGAGTGAGTCCGAGTCGTATCATATCTGCCTCGGTCTTGTTTCTCGACGGGCACACCAACTGAAGCAGTGTCTTTTTTCGTTACTCGTATACAGGTATGTCTAGACTTCGATGGTTCAAGTCTTCTCACTCGTTGGCCTGTCTTGAACAGCATTCTTTTTTGTGCTCTGCGCACCCCCTGCAATGCGCGGCCCTCTGTTACCTCTCACTGGGCGTGCGGTCTACAATCCAATAGAGACCATCGTCGCTTTCTTCATCATCGGCACCCTCGCCTATTTCCGTATCCTCTCTGCCATCAAACACTCCGCTTTTCTTGCCCCCGCCTTTCCTTCTTCTCCCAGCCCGGTCCACGCATTGCTACACGATGGTAAATGGGTTGTCGTCGATGAAAATTGGTACCAGGAAGGAGTACCCAGCTCGGGTCCGCAAAAACTAGAGCTCCAGCAGCTTGTTTTCTCCGGAGCAGAAGCCATGGACGCGGTACGCATTCGCCAACCACGCTCCATATAAAACCCTGACATTGTGAATGGTTAGGCTATGTCGAAAACATTGAATGGGGCTAGCCTTCTGTCATCAATTGACAACTTGACGAACTATATTTCTACCGAGTTCGTTACCCCTTCCAGAGAGTCCTACTCTGCTTTTTGCTTCCACGCGACCGCCAAAGATGCTTGCTTCACTGATGTATCGAGCCAAGCTTCAGGGCAACAGGTCGTCACTCTGTCATTCTTGCCAGATACCCGGGACAAATTTGTTGACGCCCTGAAAGCTGAGCTTTCTCTTCCTGCCGATTCGTTCGGGGTCGAATATCAGATAGAGAGTCACTCTGATGAAAGCATTCGAGAAATGAAGAGTAGCAAGTGGATCGCTTATGCTGCCAGCGCTCTCACCATGCGCTTCTGGGAACTCGCCAAGGTTAGTTTATTTGATTGCAAAGTATCGCATCGACTGAGGCACTTGCCGAATTCCAGAAAGCCGATTCTCTGGACATTCTCCTCGTCCTTGCTGGTTATATTTTGATGCATACGTCATTTATCCGCTTGTTCTTGGCATCAAGAGCCTTGGGTTCTAACTTCTGGCTCTCAACTGCTATTCTTTCATCGGCTGTTCTCTCTTTCATGCTTGCCCTGCCGCTGTCGTATTACTTCCAGATTCAGCTGGATCCGATCACCTTGACAGAAGCTCTCCCCTTCCTGGTCTGCACGGTTGGGTTCGATAAGCAGCTTCGATTCGCAAAGGCCGTTTTCAATCATCCCCATCTCACGACCCCTGTCAAGGAGGGCCGCTGGAGAGGCCAGATGAAGCCAGCTGGCGAGGTCGTCTTTGATGCGATGCAAGCAAGTGGAAATCACATTCTTCGCGACTATGGATTGGAGATCGTGGCCCTTCTTTTGGGCGCTAGAAGTAAAGTTGGTGGTCTCAAGGAGTTTTGCGCCCTTGCAGCGCTGTCATTAGTACTCGATTGCCTCGTGTTTGGCACCTTCTACGCAGCCATCTTGACGATTATGGTCGAGGTGGGTTTGTTTTTATTTGTTTCTTCATTCAATTTGGGTATCACCCCTCTTCTGCTTAGGGTCGTTGCTAAACCCTCTTGATATCAGGTCCGCAGGATCCGAACCGCTCGTGTGTTGACTAGATCCCGGAGTACCACAAATCTTACGGCTGAAGGCACCATCAGCGCGTTGATCAGACCAGCATCTTCTCAGCCTGCGGAACCTAGTAGTCTCGGCCAAAAGCTCTCGGCTTCTCTGCTTGGCACCAAGGGTTCCATGTTAAGGGACACGCACAGCCCCCTTCCGGACGCGAAGGGCCAGAACCCAGTTGCACGACTCAAGCTTCTTTTGGTATGTCTAGCCTCATTACTCAACTTCCATGGCCCTTAGAGATCGTCTTAGATCGTCTCCTTCCTTACATTACACATTCTCAACTTCACGACTACCCTGGCTCCGGCTTCGCCCATTCGCCCTGGTTCGAGAGGTTCTGTCCAGGCTCTGGGTGACCATCAGTTCGAACCTGACAAGGTCGATATAACGTCCCGTGCTGTTGCTAGTGTACTTGATACCATCGCGGTGCTCAATCCTTCAGACACTACTATATCTCCCGTCGACGTCCTTGTCAAGGTTGCTCCTCCCCTGCACATAAACGCTGTTCCTGCCAGCGCAGCACGCCCCCGTGCACTCTTCAGATCCACCGAGATTATTGACAACTTTATGTCTGGATGGACCAATCTTGTTGGTGACCCCGTCATCTCGAAATGGATTGTCTTTGTCCTGGCCGCCAGTGTGGTTCTAAATGGTTATCTTCTTAAAGGCATAGCGGAGGGCGCGATCAGAGGGCTACAACCGCAGAATGTCCGCTTCAGATCCATTGGTCCCACCAAGAGGGATAGAGACGTGGATGAAAAGGTGGAGATGCCTCATGTGAAGGCCACTGCTATACGCCGCAAACCGGCTTTTGCAGTAGGTTCTCCTAGAGTGAGATCGTGCGACTCTGGAACTACCAACTCACCCGAAACTATGCCATCAACTCCCCTTGATTCCAAGCCCATAGTTGCGCCCATAGCTATCCCAACTTCCAACGAGTCCAATGGTGTATCAGCTCTCCTTCTGGATATGAAGCTTCGCGCCCAGACTGAGCCCCTCGCCACCAAAGAGCCACACGTTGAACTTCCTGTGCGTACCTTGGAGGAATGCATCGATATTTTTGAAAACGGGCCGCGACCAGTACAAGTATCATTATCCACGTTGAACGACGAGGAGATCATTCTTCTTGCACGAAACGGCAAAATTGCTGCGTACGCGTTGGAGAAGGTTCTTGGTGACTATGAGCGTGCCGTAGCAATTCGGAGGGCCTTAATTTGTGAGTTATCTGCATTCGGGTTTCTTCATCTATTAATATTGGGTATGATCAGCTCGAGCGACCCCTACGAAAACGTTAGAAAGTTCTGAGGTGCCCATGACGAACTACGACTATTCTCGCGTCTTCGGTGCATGTTGCGAAAATGTCGTCGGATACATACCCATTCCACTTGGCATCGCTGGACCTCTGACTGTCGACGGGGAACAAGTACACATTCCAATGGCTACCGCCGAGGGCACCTTGGTCGCATCCACGTCTCGTGGTTGTAAGGCACTCAACTCAGGCGGAGGTGTAACGACGGTCCTCACCTACGATGGCATGACTCGTGGTCCTGCCATCGACTTCCCATCTATTGTGATGGCTGCGGAGGCAAAAGATTGGGTAGACTCCGACGAAGGATACCAGATCATCAGGGAGGCATTCGAGTCGACATCGCGGTTCGCTAAACTGCAGAGACTCAAGACTGCAATTGCTGGACGGACACTCTTCGTTCGGTTTGCGACGAAGACTGGTGATGCCATGGGTATGAATATGATCTCGAAGGGTACGGAAAAGGCGCTCGAAGTGATGCAGCAGCGCTTCCCTCAGATGGTCACCCTCGCCTTATCTGGAAACTATTGTACGGATAAGAAGCCTGCCGCAATCAACTGGATAGAAGGCCGTGGAAAGAGCATTGTTGCTGAGGCCATCATTCCCGGGAAAGTGGTGAAGACCGTTTTAAAGACCACCGTAGAGGCTTTGTGCAACCTGAACTTGAAGAAGAACCTCGTCGGCAGCGCCATGGCTGGTTCAGTCGGTGGCTTCAATGCACATGCAGCGAATATCCTTACTGCGATTTTCCTTGCGACTGGTCAAGATCCTGCCCAGAACGTGGAAAGCTCAAATTGCATGACCCTTATGGAACCGTACGTGGCTGATGATCGAATGTTTCAATCACATGATACTCACTCCTGAACAGGACGAATGACGGAGAGGATCTTTTGATGACTGTCACCATGCCCTGTATCGAGGTCGGCACTGTTGGAGGTGGCACTGTTCTGGCTCCCCAGAGCGCAGTGTTGGAGATGCTCGGGATCAAGGGTCCCCACCCAACGGCACCTGGTGCGAACGCCCAACGGCTCGCTCGTATCATTGCTGCGTCTGTTATGGCTGGAGAGTTGTCTCTCCTCAGTGCTCTTGCCGCTGGTCACCTCGTCCGCGCGCATCTCGTGCACAACCGCTCTCAAGCAAACACTCCGATCTCCTCTCGCCCCGTAACGCCTAGCATATTGTCCGTCCCGCCCATATGGGAACAACATTCGAGCAATCCCCTTTCACATTCATCATCCACATCATCTCTGCCACCATATTCGGAATCCAAGCAATAGTGTTGGCCATCACGACGGTACTCAATGGGCCATCAATCACATATGTTATGCATATTCAATATTACCTTCGCGTGTGCATTAATGCATGTACAAAGTTGTTGGCTGAGTGAGGCTAGTTCACATGAAGTACTGCACAGAATGCTGGACAGACGCTTAACAAGTTTTAGGATATACTAGTTGCACCATGATGTACATATATTTTTGGCGGGGCGTTGTACGGAATAGAAGATTTCATGTTCGGTTTAGGATGACAACATTAACGCCAGTTCCGAGATCATCTAGCATGAACCTGCGATTCCATTGCAGAATAGCGCTGACTGGTGCTCGTGTTGCTTGTCCATCTCGCAAATCTCTTCATCCATATCGTTCACTCACACTTTCGTCCGTCGAGGGACCGAAGCATCCTCCGCTCGAACGCCGAACTCTCGCGGTTTACTTCAGAGACGAGATCCTTGCAAAGCACGCAGAGAGGCCTGCTCTAATATGCAGACAGGAGCAACCAAGGGCGCACGGTGGCCCTCCTTCAGTCAATATGGATGTTAGCACACACCTCGCTTGGCATTTTAGTGAGTTTGACAGACACATCCACGCACTCGCGAGGGGGCTCGTATCCTTGGGTGTTGGAAAGGGAGACCGTGTCGCGGTGGTGATGGGCAACAATAGGTGCGCCTCTCCATCGTGGTTCGACACAAGTGTAGCTGACTCGACCGACGGCAGTTCGTATGCGATGTTACAATGGGCGTGTGCGAGTGTGGGTGCAATCCTGGTGACGCTTAACCCTGCATACCGTCTCAACGAGCTCGTGAGTTATTTCGTCCTTGGTCTTGATCATGGTTGTGTCTGAGCAACGGTGCCTTTTCTTTTTGACCGCAACGTTGATCCGGGACCGACTATTTGAATTATCATGGTGTCTTGCGCGGACGTGTATACTTCTAAATCCTCGTGGACTGCGGTACTGCGACTTGCAGATGAATGCGCTCAATGTAGCGGGCGTGTCCCACCTCTTCGCGGTCCCGTGCCTCCGGGGCTCGCGATACGTACGCATGCTGTCTGACGCATTTCCGGACCTGCGGAATTCCGCTCCGGGAGATGTTCGGTGCGAAGCGCTCCCCGCGCTGCGTAACCTGGTCGTCGTGAACAACATGGCGGATCGGAGCGCGTACGAGAAGGAGATTGCGGATACCATGTGCATCGTCGATTGGCAGGAGATGCTCGTGTGGAGGGAGGACGGGGCGGAACAGCGACACGTGCGTGAGTGTGCGGACGAGCTGCAGGCGGACGACGTGATCAACTTGCAGTTCACGAGGTACGTTCTTCGAGGTTTGGTTTGTTGTGGATTGTGACTTTGGCTGCGGCAGTGGAACGACGGGTACGCCCAAGGCTGCTTCCGTACGTGCTTTTCTGGCACTGTGCGCTCATGGTTGATGGCCTTACTAGCTGACGCATCTCAATATTTTGAATAATGGCCTCGGGAATGGTCGTTGCATGCGGTTCACTCCGGATGACGTTCTCTGTGAGTGTCATCTCTGACGAGCGTGTACAAGACGTTGACACGATGTGCGTGCGTAGGTAACGTTCCACCTTTGTTCCACTGTTTTGATGAGTACTCCACTATGGACTCCATGATCATTCGTATATCTGACTCTCGTGCGTCCTACACGTCTTGTGCTGGGAAACTTGGCTGCATGGTCGCACGGCGCCTGCGTTGTTTATCCTTCCGAGACGTTCAATCCGGAAGCCATCGTCGATGCCGTCGAACAGGAACGGTGTACTGCCTTGCATGGTGTACCCACACATTTCCTTGAGGTGCTGGCTGAGGTACAGCGGCGTCAGCAAGCAGGAGAGATGCTTGATTTTAGTCGACTGCGGTAGGTCAACTGCGAATCCTTTGCGGAAAATGACCAAGGTCAGAAACAGGACCGGCATCGCTGCTGGATCACCGATACCCATAGATCTGATGCGCCAGCTGATCGACAAACTCAATTTGGTGGACCTAACGGTCGGGTATGGCATGAGTACGTTTCGAAATACGAAATATGAGCCCTTGTCGTGTTGGCTGATTCGTGACGAATAGCGGAGACGAGGTGAGATTGACTGCGACAGCGGTCGGTGATGGACTAACGTGGTTCCGTAGTCCGGTTTCTTTCCAGTCCACACCTGCGGATCCAATCGTCAAGCGTGTGGAAACGGTGGGCAAGGTGCAACCTCATGTAAGGGCAAAGATTGTGAATGAAGAAGGAAGCATCGTTCCCGTTGGAACACCTGGTGAATTGTGTGTCACGGGCTATTTGCTGCAGAAAGGGTGTGTCGTATCCATTATTGGTTTTCTGCGGTCTTATCGAGTCTGGTAGATACTGGGAAGATGACGAGCAGACGAGAAGGGTCATGCGTCCAGATCCCGAAGATGAGTCCGTTGTGTGGATGCATACGGGTGACGAAGGTATTATTGACGAAGAAGGTTACTTGAGAAGTACGTCTGCCGTTCGAATGCCATACATAGCGCTGACCCAACTTTGTTGCAGTTGTTGGTCGAATCAAGGTACTTACAATCTGATGCGTTCGCGGGAGGGGATAGCTGACGCGGAGCTAGGACATCATTATCCGGGGCGGAGAGGTAGGCTCTCATCGAGACTGAGGTCACACTTGATCTGGCTACTGACTTTTACTAGAATTTGTTTCCCGTTCAGATAGAGAATGTTCTGACTGCACATCCTTCTATACGAGAGGCGGCGGCGGTAGCCGTTCCAGATGACAGGTACGGAGAAGTGGTCGGAGCATGGATAGTACCCGAACCGGGCTCTGCAAGGATGTCCAAGGAGGAAGTTTACCAAGTGGTACGGGGCGGTATGAACCCGCAGGTGAGTGTCGTTGGTATGTTATTAGGTCGCTTATGCTTATGTGCGTGTATTGCAGAATGCGCCTGCGTGGGTGTGGTTCGTCGGGGAAGGCATGGACGGGGAGGAGCTACCGAAGACAGCGAGCGGGAAGGTGATGAAGCACATATTGCGACGGTGGAGCGCTAACTTGGCCGAGGACGGCATTGGACGTGTGAATTAGCTTCTAAATCGGGAAAGTGGTGTGACGGACTCATTTAAATATCGAATAATTTCGTTGTCACCGGCGTCGACCATGTCCAAGCGTATTCGCATTTTCACCGTCGACGACCTCGTCGCACACAAGTCGGCTCAGAGCTGTTGGGTATCGTACAAGGAAAAGGTCTACGATGTCACTTCTTTCCTCTCCGATCACCCCGGGGGCGACGACCTCATCCTCGACTACGCTGGAAAGGACGTGGAAGGCGTGATGAAGGACATGGACTCGCACGACCACTCGGACTCTGCGTACGATATGCTGGAAGAATACGTGATCGGTCGTCTGGGTACTGAACCAACCACCGTTAGTGACAGTGCGTCTTGCATTCGTTTCTCCATAACTTGGTCTCACTCTTCCCCAAAGATTGGGAAGCGACGGATGACTTCCACCCAGAAGACACAAACTCTGCAGAGGACTTTGCAAAGACTCAGTTTCTCAATCTGCGGGAACCATTGCTCTGGCAGATGTGGAACGCGAATTTTAGGTGCATTTGAATACTAGCATTTTCTCTTTTTAATTTTAACGCACTCTCCTCCCAGCAAGTCATTTTATCTGCAACAAGTCCATCAACCACGGCATTTGAAAGAGTCTGCACGTCTATTTGGTCCAACCGTCCTGGAGGTATGTCTGACATGATACCTCCGGTTGCTATTTGCCTGATTGCGTCGCTAGATGTGCACTCGTACGGCATGGTATGTAGTACCCATCTTCTGGCTACCCATCGCGGCCAATCTCTTCTTGCGCTCCATGTTGCAATTCACATTGCCAACACCGTCTTTCTGGAGTGCACCGCTGTTCCCCCTTTCGGTCTTGTCCCACCTATCGATGGCCGCTTTTCTGAAGACGCTGCCCTGCTTCTTTTTGGGCAATTTTATCTGGACGTTGATTGAATACGGAATGCATCGCTTCCTCTTTCACATCGATGATCTCTTACCTGACCACCCCGCCTTCTTGACCCTACATTTTATGCTACATGGGATTCATCACTATATGCCGATGGACCGGTGAGTGTGACCATTGTTATATGGGTCCTCGTTCATTGTTTGCAGTTTGAGGCTTGTCATGCCGCCGATTCTGTTTGGTGTCCTCCAAGCTCCCTTTACACGTCTTGCATACACATTATTCCCGGTCGCTATTTCCAACGGTATCATCTCTGGCGCGTTTATATTCTGTCAGTATTTTAGCCTCCATTCTACTGAGTCATATTCCTTATCATTGTTGTAGACATTTTGTATGATTGCATGCACTATGCGTGAGTAATTCCTTTTCCATCCTGACTCCTATGCCCATCCCTTGTAGGTTGCATCACACGAGACTCCCGGCTTACATGCGCGAGATGAAGAAATACCACTTGGCTCATCACTACAAGAACTTTGAGCTCGGGTTCGGTGTGACGAGTGGGTGCTGTCCTGTCGTGTCCAATTTTAATTTTCCTGACATTTGTGATACAGGCAAAATTTGGGACCATATCTTTAATACTGTACTCCCGGTGTAAGAATGAGGCAACTGGGACATCTTGGTGGACATATTTACTGGGTTACGATGGACAGTCCATCGCTTTTTGACGCTGCTTCATCGCATTATATTAGCAATAGAGTAATAGAGTACAGCCACCCTTCACTTTGTTACCACTTACCCGGGAACTTGAGATGCCTGCGAGCAAGGTCAGTATCGGAGTGGATGAGGCTTCCTTGCTCAAGGCCTACAAATTATCCACCATCAATCCGACGTGAGGCCTTCCGAGCTTCGTAAAACGACCTATTGATATGCATAGTTGCCAGGAAGTGGGAAGAAGTAGATTATGACCTGGAGGACACGTTGTCTGACGTCGTCACCTCGGTCGGTGGGGATGGTGACGGTGATCCGTTAGGTCTGGGTGCCAAAGACAAGTGCGCAGATCAATTTATCATATCCCGAATCATCCTATTGACCACGATCTTTCAGTCTTAGGGCCATGGACGCTGAAACGAGTAGGAACTTGCTACTATTTGTGGACTTGCAAGCTCCGGGTCTGACAAACATGCAGGGGCTACTGTTATGTTGAGCTCGAAGTCGTTCGACCCCAAAGCGTTCTTGGCTGTTGTCCATCCCAACGCAACGTACCAGGACTTGGCTGCTGGCATATCCCAACTCCGAGCGTCCATAGACGCACGTTCAGAACAGGTTCGGGTGCTCGTCGAAGACAATTTCGACCGTTTTGTCGCGGTGAAAGCCTCCACGGATGGTATGTTCTACGAACGTATCGCTCCAGTCCGTCGTTCACTGTACACAAAGCTCTATATGCTGAAATGCGAGAGGGCCTCTTGTCCGACGCGAGCGATTATGCGTCGAAGCCACTCACCGACCACCTGAAACGTAGGTCAGCGCGTTGGGCGCTCACCACCATGCGACTCTCCATCTGAGCGCACTCTTCAGGTTCCACCGTGAAGGCCAACCAGGTGTTTCTCCCAGTCTTGGAGAATTCTGCCAAGGCTCAGAGATTGCGCTCCACTCTCTCAGTGTTCGAACGCTCGAAATTCTTTTTTAGTCTGCCGGGATCTCTTGCGGAATCTATCGAAGCGGTTAGTGGGAGAACAAGCTCATTGTCGGGCATGTCCGAGTCGTTCTGACAGATTTTCTTTGCTCCCAGGGCAAGTACGAGGCTGCTTTGCGAACATACAACAAGGGCAAGTTCCTGCGGGAATCTCGCCAAGGGCAAACCACCTCCGCCGAGTCTGGTGCCAATGGTCGGTCGGATGGCTTCATGTCCGAACAAAAGCGGATACTGGACAAAGTCTGGTCGAACGTTGAAAAGGTTATGGCAGAGATGAAATCTCTACTCCTGTCCAAACTGCAAGAGCCCAGTCGGAGCGTCGAGGAACAAGAGAAAACAATAGAGTATGTGGCTTGCTGTTGACGAATGAACGTGTCCCTCATTGTTTCGAAGGATTTTATTGGAGCTGAACACTGCAGAGGACCCGATATGGATTTATTTTGATAGTCAACATACTCACGTCATGAAACAGATCAATGCTTCGTACCGATCTGGTGTCGAGGCCATCAATAGTATGTATGTGCTTCGCGGATAAGGAGTATTTGTCAACTTTTCTCTAGATGTACTGAGCAAGGTTCAGCCTGAAATCAGTGATCCCGCTGTTCTCAATGCCTCACTGAAATCCCAGCTACATGCATGCATTGCTTCTCTCGAGACTAAGCAACCTGAAAATATGATTGGTAGATCGTATCATGATTCTTATTAGTAGAATTGTTGATTAACAAATTCGCAGCTCAGGGTGGTGGCCATGAAGTTTGGGATACCATCTTCAAAATGATCAAGAACATGTCTGAGATGCTGCTTTCTTCACTGCCCAATTTCTGGAAGGTTGCTAGAAGCTTTATCGAAGGAAAGTTCAAGAGGGTGTGTTGGCACTTGCCCTCTGGGATATAATATAACGATGATAATTCCAGCCATCTGGCTCCCGTCGAAGCGCTCAACAATGCTGCCAAATGGCGCTCGACATCGTGAAGCTCTATGCTTCGCTCGTGTCCGAGTTCTTTGGACTTTCCGATGCAGCGGTGACACAAAGGAATAGTGACGGTTCTCCACCGAAACTGCTTCCGAAACACTCGAACTCTTTGACTACTGCCCATTTCTTGATCAAGATCCTCATGGAAATCCAAGATTGTGCCAACGAGGTCGAGGAGATGGACATCATTCCTGAGACTGGGTTAGCTCTGAAGAATCTAACAGATGGCGCCCGATGGAAATTCGGTGACGTTCTCGTTCATGTATGGATGCGAGGTTGTTAACTTGTTTTGAACTTCTCCGTGTATGCTATTGATCATAATGCTAAACAGATGCAACTCTATTCCACCACCTTGAAACATGGACACCATCCACGTCAGATCCTTCTGTGACACAGTTTATGCCTTTGCTGGAGGGGTTCCAGAGACATTTAACTACGGCTGTGTTGAAGCTCTCCGGAGGAATTGAGTTGTTGTCGACAACCTCTTCATATCGCACCATACAACAGAACCAAATCTCATCTGCATATATGGCAAAGATCACGAAGGCGTTTTTGGATGCGATTTACGCATTTTTGGATGGCTTGGTTCTTCTAACCGCTCCCGAGTGGTCGGTTAGTACGACGGAGACTTCGAGACCGGGCCAACAATCGCCTTCGAAACCGTTCGATCTGAACGACGTAGTGAGTGTAACGGTTCATTCAATATCTCAGTCGCCTCACAGTCGAGTAGGACACTAGACTTCTTCTCATGGTATCTAACTTTGTGTATCTTTCGGGAACCCTGGTCCCCAACATGATCTCTCAACTCGAAGGTGCATGTGGTGTTCCGAAGGAAGACGATCGAAATGTGCGTTGTCTGTTCTCATATTACCGGTAACGATATCGATGGGCTTTGTTTAGGCGCTCGCCAAGATGGTACAAACGTTGGACAAGAGGTTATTGGATTCATATGTGAAACCCAAGTCTGGCATGGTGACTAAGATACTGCGGGAAGGTATCCTGGACCGTGACATGGACTGGTACGAGACCCCACAGCCAACCGGTAAGCACGTATCTCGATGTGATGCCAAGATTCTGAATTTCAAAAAGGGATTCGGCCCTATATGTATCGAGTGTTGATAACACTCGTGGAGATACACGCACAAGTCAGCCGCGTTGCGGAGGGACTACTTGAACGTGTATTACATACACTCGCTGAGGACGTCGCCAACGAGGCTCTGCACTCATTCCAGCAAGTCAAACGTTTTGGCATGGGTGGCATGTTGCAAGTAAGGGACCTATCGCCGATGCTCGTTTTGGGAGATTTGATGATATTGTTCGCAGGCGACGCTCGAGATTGAATTCATGCATCAAACGCTTGCCCGATACGTTTCGCCAGCGGCGACCAAAATGCTTTCTGAGCTGTACAACAAGATATCAATGGCATATTCCCGGCGCCCCGGGGATGAGAATCTACAGGGACACCTTGACGACGTCAAGAAGATGCTAGCTGAGAGTCGGCGGGCGACGAGCATCGAGTTTATGTGTTTCAGGCAGCCAAAGGAAAGAGGTAGTTCGAAGGCTACGGGTGGCAAGTCGAAATCCAAAGGAGAGCGATCCGTCGGGCAGAAGCGATCGGGTGCTTAGGTGTACATCGGGTGTTGGTGCTGTATATTACATTTGAAGATAATAAAACGTTGACGCGGCGACCTTCCGACTGCTGGACATTGAATATCGAACATTGACTTCTCCAGTCTGCGTGCGCGCTAACCCCGTGGTTGCGGGCTAGGGCACCAATCATGAAACCGCTGGGGTCGAGGTCGCACACGTGCTAGGGACATTCCCACTTCATGTCGGCGGTTTTTCTTAGCCGGGCGAGCGCCTAGACGGTGTTCATGTCAAACGCCTGCACCCCATTCTCATCACCCTCCATCCCCTCCTTTGATTCCGACGATGGCGACCGCAACCAACTTTCGGCTGGTACTCCCTCGAAATGAGTCGAGGAGTGACTTTAGTCAGTTGGACGTGTCGGAGCTTAACAACGAGTACAAGGTGCCACCGCCCAAGTACGTGTTTTAAGCGCTTTTTTTTTCTTCCTGTGTGGCTTGCTGTGGAGGCTAACGAACTTATTGGCTGTATTAGATACCGACATGCAGCGCCATCGGCACCTTGGCCATGGATGGAATTCGAACAAGACGAAGCCGAAGTTAGGCCACTTACGCCTATGGAAAACGTACTTTGGACTCGATACCCTACAAGTCACTTTGGAAACTGGACTACGCCACAGGTCGAGCGATGCCGCATGTTGACAATATCCCAAGGCAACTACGAGTGTCAGATACATAAGTTGGAGGTATATAAGGACGGAACCTTTCGCAGGCTCGACGAGGCAGAGCGAACGCGCAAGATAGTCTCAGATGATGATGTGTTGAAGCAGTACTGGGACGAATTGCACGAACCAGTGAGCGCTTCGTTTTCACACCGTTTTCGCCGATGGTAGTTCTAAGGTGTTATTTGACAGTTCAACGCAGACCTCCGCGTCCAAGCTCTTTTTATTGAGACCATCACCTTGGATGTGTTGAAGATACTGGGCGCAAGGTGCGTTTTCTGCAACTGGGCTCTGTTCCTACCCTCATAGCTCCCAGATATGACATTGAGCCTTTTTTCTTTGCCTCCTCCGCAAATTGGATTCCCTCGCGATACCAAGAAAATCCACATCGTGAGAAAGGAGATCGTGCGTGATCTATCCAGTTGAACGCCATGTCTGTGTCCGGCTCACGTTGTCTAGACATCACCGTCGTCCTGCCGTTTGTACGAGCAGTCAGTAATGAACGGCTGAGGAGCACTCCCACGCCAGCAAACGAAACACAACAAGTACCTGGAAAAGCTCCCATCACGGGTATCCATTACGTTCGAATTTGGTCCCGCAGTGATTGACTTTGGGCTTCAGATAAAAACCAGACCATCGATACCCAAGCCCCGCTTATCCTCTCCGGTATGTAATTGTGACAGTATTCCGTATGGCCTATCCTCACGACTTATCAGAACGGAAGATATTGTTACAAGATTTGCTCGCCATACACATGGTCCGCGACGTGGAAACAAACATCATCATATCATACCACCATCATTCGCAATTCCAAAAGACGACAGCGAAACGTCTACAATCTCTCGTACAAAGAACGGGTGATAGTGTATATTGGTCAAAAATCTATCACAAGACAAAGGATCCAACGTTCATATTTCTTTCCATCCTTTGGTATCCATTGTATGCCTGGGATGAGGCACTCGAGGAGCTCTATGCGCATCTGACCAAGCAACTCGTAAGATATGAATCCTTCGAGGTTAATATGTACTCAAGTTGTTTGTGCAGGAAACCACTCGAGCGGAAAGTGCCAGTGAACATACTGCACTCACGCGAGAGTTGCACAAGTTGCAAGCTCACTTGTTGTATTATCAACAACTTTTGCGCGACTTTTCCAAGTCGGTCGAATTCGTGCAGAAAACGCACAACCCGGCCATGGACGCAGCATCGATCACTGACGCCGAACGAATCATTTCCAAAGAGGTGATGGACCTTGAGGCAAGCAATCTGTTGTCCGAGATTGAGAGGCTGGAGAAGCAGCGGAGCATACAATCAGACCGGTTGGACAACGCGATAAGGCTGGTGCGTCCCTCGCGATGTTTATTTTCAAAATCAATTGTAGATGTCGTTCCTAACTGAACCTAACCAGGCGTTCGCGACCGTCAATATAGAAGACAGTCGGAGCATGCAGCAGCTGACTATGGCGACCCTGAAGGATTCTGCTGCTATGAAACAAGTGAGGACGAACGGTTGTGGTACCTTTTGATGCTTATCACTCGCTCTTTAGATTTCGTACCTGACTGTGGTATTCTTGCCTGCCAGTTTCCTCGCCGTGAGTTCACCCCCTGTCTTTGCTGTATGAGGCTCAAAGTACCATTGATAGAGTGTGTTCGGGATGAACGTCATGGAGATCAATCCTGGCACGAACGAGACGTTGCCTAGGTATATTGAGAGCACCATCATCCTGACAGCGATCACCGCTTGGTTTGTCATCGCCCTCCAAGAACATAGCACGTTCCACCGTGGTGGTCAGAATTACGTGGAGCGTGTCTTATGGCCAGCGTTTTATGGCTATCGTTTCATGGGAACGATGATGACCACGGCGAAAGGACGGTATCGTCAGTGGCGGTTGAGGCGTCGTACTTGACGGGGTAATATACTTTTTTCTTACATTTGGGGCTTGATCTGGTACACAGATGGACTTCAGATATCAAGACTATAGAGTGTTTGTTGCGGCATTTTTAACATTTAGCGTGTTGTTTTGTTTAATGTAATTGGGCTTTTCTTTGCATGACAAAAATGGGTGATCTGGCGGCTGTGGTATCCATTACAGTATTCGGCGCAACGCAATGCTAAGTCCTGGCTTTCGAACCCCTTCGTTTTTGCCAGGTGCTGGTCGAGTCAGATCATTTACAAGTGTGTCTCACGAGCTTGAAAACCCGAGTGAAATCTGTGGTCATGTCGAGGAACTAGAAACACTTGTTATATTCCGAAAGATACGATCAACTGCCTAACGAAACGATAGCCCATAAAATCATCAACGTCATGAAATAATATGCTGGATCTAGATCCAAACATGACATCTATTTAGTCTCTTCCTTCTCAACATATATCCATTGGAGTCACACTCACATGAATTTCGAGTGTTCAAATTTGACCCTCGCTAATTCGAGGCTCCCTTTTTCCAAATGCCGGGGATATCAGCCCGTACGCATAGAGCACAGGCCAAAAAATTCGCTGGATAATGCCAGTATTTGGTAGATGCAAACTGCTTTCTTTATATAGTACTACCAGAAGCCACGACGTGAAGGCAGTGAGGCCGATGGTGACCTCAATATAGCGCACAAGTCTTCCTGTGGTTTTGGGACTCATCTCGACGACGTTCATACTAAATACATTCTGTTGGTTGATCAGCTATGTATGTAGAGATGTCGATTATGTTGACAACCGACCGCAAGAAGAGTCGCAGGGAGAAAGATCATCGTAAGATAGGCAATCTGACATACTCAGCATATGGCAGACAAAGGGGAGGATTACACGGACCTTCTTCGTGGTAGCGGAGTCGACCATCATCGTTCGCGACAACTTCTTCAAGGTTTCGTTATCCTGAAGTACATTTACAAACGCCTGATAAAGAAGGTGATGAATTCGAAAAACGAAAATAAATGTCGCGATCGAACCAAGTAAAAGGCATTATGGAGTCGATCGGACAACATGACTCTCTGCACAGACAACCTATAGATTTCAGAGATGAGGTTGTTGGCTTCCCTGTGCAAGAGAGCCGACGAGTCATGACGTTCTTCAGCTGTCACAAGAACGCTCATCGCCGGATTAGGCGTGTCTCTGATGAACTCAACAGATACCCGGAAGTCGTGCAAGAGTTGATGATAGTACAGAAAGTATGCTTTCAGTTCATCCAAGTCTTGTGTCAGCTTTAGGTTGGTACCCTTAAGTACGTCGGACTCCTGGAGAGGGTCAGCAAGAAAAGAGGTGCAAGAAATGAAATTACGTACTAGAGCGTTTACGTAGCGATACAGCACCTCAAATACTTCACCCCATGAATACAAAGCATACCAAAGAATCGCAAGGAAAAGGAAAGTTGGATCCTTGGATCTATTGAAGATTTTGGACCAATAGACATTGTCATCCATCCTTTGGACGAGATATTGGAGGCGCCTCGCGGATGTTCTTGCCAATTCCGAGCTGGGATTATAGGAAATAATTGTACTGGTGGTCGGTTTGCGGAACATGTGGATAGAAAGCAGATCCTGTACGAGGATTTTGTCACCTTCAATGTTTAGTCAGGAGCTAGGATGACCGGAGGATATCGAAGACACCAACCAGGAAGAAAGAGCGGCGCTTGGGTATCAACGCCTCCTCGTTGCTTGTCTGAAAGCTTGCAAGTTGTAGACTACAGGAATAATGACATAGAAACCTACCCTTATAGGCAAGTAATTCTTCCACTGGCGAGCCTGGATTCAAAGGAAAGCTGGAAGGTCTAATTGGCCCGGCCCGTGAAATTGGCTTTGGATTTTTCGTTACACGGATGAATGGGATAACAATAGTGATGTCTAGATAATGAGGGGTATGAACAAGGTGTGGGCGGGAGACCAAGGCTACTTACGATCTTGGTCAGGTCTGGAGTCCTCTTGATACCTTGATGGAATCCTATTTATGGAGGATGCGAAGAAGGAAGGTTCGACATTGTATCTAGAAGAATTAGCTATTTGCTACTAGGCTGCATATATGCAGTATTGCAATGACAATCGATTCGCTCACTTCGTGCCCAAGATTTGGAGAACTGGTACTGTCATGTTCTCGACAAACAACGCTTGCACTCGGATGTTCGGATGCAGCTATATAATAGTACGATCCTATCAACTCGCCTGGAAACGTGAAAAATGGGTATGTCGCTCACTTCATTCTCCAAATGATCCCAATACGTTCTTGGATTCTCGACCAAGAAAGTGCGGTCGACCCCACTTTTTTCAAAGGTTCCATCCTGAAATACAACCACCTTGTGTATGCTGCAAGTCTCATTATGGGTAGGTTTCAGTATCTTTTGTCTCTCGACTTGGTCGTGCGTGCAATTCCCGAACAGACTTCGGGGGTACTGACTCCATTCTGGGTCTTGATACAGCCCACCCGGGGAAAGAGGGTGCACTTCGCTGGTATCAACGCCAAAATCCATCCATGGCCATGGCGATAAAGGGGTGGTGGCAATGACTCGGAATCTGTAGCATAAAGTTTGTCATATGTCATCCATTAGACGCCAACGGCCTCTGCTCACGATGGGACTAGACCATCCGGAAACTCAGACACGTCTCTTTGTGATTCATGTGATTCATTTTCATGCTGCCCTTGGTATTCGGGAGGGAGAATATCGATGACTATGTCGTTCATCTTTGCAGTGGAGCGTGTTCGCTACCACGTGGTTCACCCGATTCTCACCGCTCTTCCTCGGCCCCCTGCTTTGGTTCCCTTGATTCAGACGAACCCGATGGCGACGGTGCCTCCTGATAATGACTTGAGGAACAACTTGAGTCAACTAGATGTGTCGGACCTTAACGACCAGTTCTTCACGATACCGCATCTCAAGTACGTATTTTTTTATGCGTTTCTCCTACCGCTCCATGCGGCATCCTATGGAAAAGATCGAATGCCAGTTGTATTAGTTACCGACATGCAGCGCCATCGGCACCATGGTCATGGCTGGAATTCGACGAAGACGACGACGAGATCAGGCCACTTACGCCTATGGAAAACGTGCTTTGGACTCGATACCCTACAAGTCACTTTGGAAACTGGACTGCAACACAGGTGGAGCGTTGTCGCATGTTGACTATATGCAGAGACAATTACGAGTGTCAGATACATAAAGTGGAGATGTGTAAGAATGGGGGCTTTCGCAGGCTCGAGGAGGCAGAGCGAACGCGCAAGATAATCTCAGAGTATGCTGTTGCGAAGGAGTACTGGGACGAATTGCACGAACCAGTGAGCGCTTCGTTTTCACACCGTTTTCGCCGATGGTAGTTCTAAGGTGTTATTTGACAGTTCAACGCAGACCTCCGCCTCCAAGTTCTTTTTGTTGAGAACATCACTTTGGATGTGTTGCAGATACTGGGTGCAAGGTACGTTTCTGCGTCCAGCGCGTATTCCGCCCTCATAGCTCCCAGATTTGACATCGAGCCCCATTTCTTCGCATCATCTGCAAATTGGATTCCCTCACGTTACCAAGAAAATCCATGGTATCGGAAAGGAGATCGTGTGTGATCTGTCCCGTTGAACACCATGTCTGTGTCCGGCTCACGTTGTCTAGACATCACCATCATTCTGCCGTTTGTACGAGCAGTCAACAATGAAGGACTGAGGACCACCCCTTTGCCATCAGACGAAACACGACATCTACCTGGAAGGGCGCCTTTCAGGGGTATCTGTCCCATTTGAATTTGGTCTCCCGGTGATTGACTATGGGTTTCAGACAAAGACCACACCATCGATACCCAAGCCCCGCTTGTCCTCTCTGGTATGTGGTTGTGACAGAGTATCCCATATGGCCCACCCTCACAATCTCCGAGAACGAAAGATATTGCTACAGGATCTACTTGCTATACACATGATCCGCGATACGGAAACAAGCGTCATTATATCATATCACCATCATTCGCAATTCCAAAAGACGACAGCGAAACGCTTACAATCTCTTGTACAAAAAACGGGCGATAGTGTATATTGGTCAAAAATCTATCACAAGACAAAGGATCCAACGTTTGTATTGCTTTCTATCCTCTGGTACCCACTGCATACATGGGAAGAATCACTCGAGGAGCTCTATGCGCATCTGACCAAGCGACTCGTAAGACATGAATCCTTCGAGGTTAATATGTACTCAAGTTGTTTGTGCAGGAAACCACTCGAGCGGAAAGTGCCAGTGAACATACTGCACTCACCCGAGAGTTGCACAAGTTGTACACTCACTTGTTGTATTATGAACAACTTTTACGCGACTTTTCCAAGTCGGTCGAATTCGTGCAGAAAAGGCACAACCCGGCCATGGACGCAGCATCGATCGCTGACGCCGAACGAAACATTTCCAAAGAGGTGATGGAACTTGAGGCAAGCAATCTGTTGTCCGGGATTGAAAGGCTGGAAAGGCGTCGGATAATACAATTGGACCGGTTAGACGACACAATAAGGCTGGTGTGTCCCTTGTGATGTTTCTTTAATCAATCGAGATTTTTATTTTCTAATGGAACAATGGCCAGGCGCTTGTGACTGCGAATATGGAAGGTGGTTACAACATGCAGAGACTGACCACGGTGAATGTAATGGATCTTTCTACCATGAAACAAGTGAGCATAAACGTTCATGGTACCTCCTGATGCTTATCACCGATTACCGAGATTTCGTACTTGATTCTAGTATTCCTACCTGCCAATCTCATCGCCGTAAGTTCTTTCCTCGTCACTCGCCTTTGCTGCACCTCATAGTGCCGTTGATAGAGTGTGTTCGGGATGAACGTTGTGGAGATCATCCCCGGCATGAACCAGACCTTGTCCAAGTATATCGAGAGCACCATTATCCTGACGGTGATAACTGCTTGGATTATCATCGCTCTCCAAAAACATAGCTTGTTTCACAAGGGTGGCCGTCATTACGTGGAGCGCGTCTTGTGGCCAATGTTTTATGGCTATCGTTTTATGAAGAGGATGATAATCAAAGCCAAAGAATGATTTCGTCACGACGACTGAGGCGTTGTGTCTCACGGGGAGGGACGGGTAGATCGTACGGTAGCACTATGAAACAATGCTCAGGTGTCGTGGGGCTTTGTTACGACATTTTCAACATTTAGTGTTGTTCTGTCTAATGTAATTGGGTCTTTTTCTGCATGACATGGGGTGATCCGTGTCTGGTCTCGGGATATATACATATACGTACAAACAAGCAGGACCCACTCAAAGACTATATATGAACCATGCACTGCGATCCCCGAGATTCCCAGGTTCTTCCTCCTTGCGCATTCCCATCGCCCGCCTCACCGCTTTCAATCGATTCTCTCGCCACAGGTATACCAGGTTGACAGTCAGGAACACCACCATCCCGACGGACGCCCAGATGAACGTGATCATTGCCTCGGTATAATTAGGCGGGGGAGAGATTGATCCAAGTAACCAGGTGGCGAGTATGGAACCGGCAAAGGTGGTCATATACCCCACCGCTATCGCGGTCGCTCGCCGTGTATGCGGGGCGCTGTTGTTCGCAAGCCACGCCCACATCGCTTGCGGTGTGCCGAGTGAGCCGGAGACGGAGAAAAAGAGGGACCCATAGCGGACGTAGTTCGACCTGCTCGCTGCCGCATTGTGACACGCTCAGCGAATAATCACTCGTCTGATCAACTGGCCCATCGACGTACCGTAAAACATGGTAAATCCGATCAGTTGCAGAACAGAGAAGAAGATGGCCGTGAGTCCACGACATTGGTACCGGTCCGATATGACGGCCACGATCAGGGACACTTGTGATTAAGACAGTATGAACGAGTCGTGAAAGGCTATCGAGTACAAAGTTACACGTACGAACAAAGGAAACAGCATACGGAGGCACGCTCATCAACTGAGCTTGGTTGCCTGTATATCCGACGCTGGCAACAATGGTCGGCTCGAAGCTAACGCCGCGATTGTTAACGCTATAATGGATATCTAAGAAAGACTCACTAAACCACACCGCCAAATGTCACACCTGATGGTCTCCTCGTCAATCGATTGATACAAATAACCATTGGTTTACATCGATGTTACCGGTGAAAAAGATGGGGGGAACAAGGAGCCACAGATGTGGGGACTTGGCGGCTTGAATGACTTCTCTCCAGCTGAATCGGTCCTTTGTTTCGTCTTCCGACACTGAACCAGCTTTCTTGAGAGCGGAGAGAGCATGCGCGCGTTCGTCAATCGTGAAAAAACGCGCACGTTCAGGCGAACGAGGAAGGAGCGCAAACGAGACCACACCAAAGACAACAGTGAATAAGCCTTCCTACCTTGATGAGTGAGCATTGGGATGGCATTTCTCCTGTTCAACCCACCAGTATGAATATCCATGCCCAACCTGGTTTACCACTCCTACTAGAAATTTGATCGATGGCAACGGCCAACAACCCGGAGAAAGCACCCGCTAGCGACGATGTTGCGACAAGGATTGCGACGCTAGTAATGTCGTCAGATAACATACAGCAACTCTGGCTGATGGTTTACCGTGTCTGTAGCCTTTGCCGAGGATAGAAGAAAGATAGGTAAAGCATAATCCCAGGATTAAGACCACCTGATCACTAGTAAATGCAAAGAACGATGGCTTGTAAAATTCCGAACTTTCAAGCAACCCTAGGAAGAATCGGCAGGCCAGCAATCCGGAATAATCGCTGACCAAGCCTTGACCTCATGAAAAGGTTGATATCGTCACCATTGTAAACGCTCACCCTGTGTAGTTGAAACGAGACCCCATAATACGACCGTGGCAGGAAGCATACGGTCAGGCCCCACGTACTGCAATGACGAAAGTTATAGATGCGCAGACATCATGTCAACGATTTTCGTAATTTACCTTTAACAGCAAGGTGGATGGAAGCTGGGCCGCGATCACAGAACTAGCATGTGATAAGCTAATTGTTGAGAATACGAAACTGTGAGTACGAACATGCTAGTGACAGTCAAAGCGATGGTGTACTGTGATAAGGAGTTCGTGAGTGCAGGAAGCGGATTGTCTGAAGTGCCGTATTACCTGGTAAGGGGACATCCCAAGCGATTTCTGCAAACCAGCCACGCTTGCATTAGCTATGTTGGACCTGTCCTGTAAATCGATGTCAATACTTGGAGTATAGATAGTCTATAGTCGGTCACGGAAGCTCACCAAGATACTGAGTAGATAGAAGATGGTTACTATTGGAACAATCCATACATCAAACTTTCTCCACAGAATGCTTTCTAATTCTGCGTGCTCGATCTGTGATGCATCCTCTTTCTTGAGTTCTGCAGGCTCGTCGACGGTGTGTGTGATTGGAGGCAAACGAGAAGCGCCAGGTTTCATTATCATGCACTGGGGAAAGGGACGAAACATCCTGATCTTTAGAACACCAGTATATATACGTCGCATACGTACATACCGTAGACAACACCGTGAACCGCGGGAACACATTGAAACGAGCGCTTGGACATGCTCTGGTGAACTTCTCCGCATTATAATCCTAAGGAAGCCCAGGCAATTCAGCAATCTCATCATACCTCACTCATTCATGATATTCCGCTGGTGGTTACCTCCCAGTTCGAAAGCTTCAATGACTCCATCAGAGAAGTGCTGAAGCGAAGGAAGGCGGCGTTGAGTGCTTTTCCTCTTTTGGATGAACTAGTCGTGACAGAGATAACGAACCTTAAACCTTGTTACTTGGGTATTTGGTAACTCCACACGGTATTCGCGCACCTCGCCGTGTCCTTCCTCATCTGCAGAGTCGAGATATAACGTTACCGATGATGAACCATTCGTGGTCTCTGATTGGATGATAAACCAAACTATTCCTCTTTTATCGGCACCTTTTGGGGACTGTGTTGCCCTCACAGCCTCACGCACTACAATAATTATAGGCATATTGTTCGAAGACATCATCGCCCTTGAAAAACACATCGTTTCACAAGCATCATTACGTGGAGCACGTCTTGTAGCCAGCATTCATTTATGGCTATCGTTTTATGAGGCCGACGGATGGTATCGCTGCTAAGCGCTACGCCGGTGCCTAACGAATGGACAGGATGGATAAGTAACGGGAGTAATCCAAGGCTGATTCTATTGCCCGGCTCCTCACCTGCCCAATAAACCCATGTTATTTCATGATTTGTAAACAGGAAGCTACCAGAGGCCGGGAATCATTGGCAAGTGAACGGGATATGTTCGCCTTTGTTTGTAAATGTCAATGTCATACTTCGATGTCGTGGGCTACCTTGGGAGGGGAGGTTCTTCCAGCAAATAGATGGCCATTTCTGAGGGTGTTCACTAGTCCACTACATGTCATATAGGAAAACTTAGTACGCTTGCGCCCGGGCTATGAGATGCTCGAGCTTCACTAGCAACCTGAAAAAGTCATCATAGACTATTCGTAGTAAAACTTGAACGCGCATGGAAGTTGGACTCGGACGCCCGGTGATCCGACCTACTACCACATGGCCTTTTTCTATTTCTACCCGGGTAAGCAATTTATCGTCCCAGGTGTTTCGATACAGGACCTCAACAATGTCCGACAACGTTCCTGCTAAATCGGATTTGCTCAACGTCTCGGACACGGAAAAAAGCTTCGGCGATCGTACCGACGTCAAGTATACTCCCCTCCAATTCTTGCGTCGTATCAGCACACTCTTGGCCCACTATGGCGTAGAAACCCATGGGTGCGTACTTGCTTCAACTCAAAACTCAAACTCAATTCACTACAGCATTGCACCTGTCCCGGTCGTCGAACGAGTCGACACCCGGTGGTACCAAATGTTTTTCGTCTGGTTTTCGGCCAACATGAACGTCCTCGCGTACGTGCCCATCCATCTGGCTCGATAGAAACGTGCAAACTCTTTCACCGACAGGTTCGGCACAGGGACCGCGGGCCCCGCATATTTCGCACTGGGCGTCCGCGACGCGATCGCAACCATAGTTGTGGTAGATTTAGTGTAAGTTTCATCCTGTTTGTGAGTTTGGATGCTCATCAACGAGGTACATCTAGGTTTTGCCTCTTCCCCGCGTTCTTGTGAGCCGACAGATATTATCTCGATCCACACACGGAGGAGGCTGAACGTACCACGTATTATAGTGCAGTGTTTGGCCCCAAGCTAGGGATGCGTGCCATGGTCCAGTCACGCTATTCGTGGGGGTGAGTCCGTCATGCGTATATCGCGTATGTATGGTTAACGATGGGTTGCGAAAAAGTTATTACGGTGCCATCATACCCAGCGCACTCAACGTGTTTTCGATGCAGGGATTCTTGATTTTGAACTGCATTATCGGTGGACAAACCCTGGCAAGCGTCAGTCCTCACTTGAATGACACACTAGGCATCGTAATCATCAGCGTGATCTCCCTTGCTGTCCGTTGCAATTCTGTTGTGTCCATCCGTTCCATTAACCGCCTCATAGGTGACCTTTTTCGGTTACAAATTCCTTCACTGGTGAGAAGTCAGATGTTGGGGTTGTATGTGTGATCGAAGCTTTGACTACAGGTATGAAACCATTGCATGGCTACCGAATGTCATCGCTTTCATTGCCATGCTGGCTGTCGGATATCCACAATTGCACGCCAATCAATCCGTGCCGGTCCCGGTTCCTACTCCAAGTTCGGTTATCTCCTTCGCGTCTACTATCGCTTCGAGTATCATCAGCTGGTGTCCAATGGTTCCCGATTATGGAGTCTACCATAGTCCCGCTGCGTCATCGTAGGCTGCATCATATTCCTTCCTTTGACCAGACAATTCACATCGACGCATAGCACAAAGATCTTCCTCTATACATACCTTGGATTTGTGATCCCAAGTGTACGTTTCTGTACGCATCGACGCAACTTATCTTATCTCGGTGACAGATCACTGGTCACACGATCGGAGCAGCCTTTGCGGCTGCAGCCACCAATGTCCCCGCCTGGAACACTGCATTTCAGGACAGTTCGTCGGTCGGAGGTTTACTATACGGCGTCTTGGAACCATTGGGTGGTTTCGGCAAGTTTCTCACGGTTCTCGTTGCGCTGAGCGTACCGAGCGCGTGTGCGCCAACGATGTATACCTTCAGCACTAGCTTGATGTCCGTTGCTCATTGGTTCACCCTCGTACCGCGTTGGGTGTATATCCTGATATCCGAAGCCATGTGCGTCCTGTCTTTACCCGTTTAGGATTCCTGTAGAGATCAGTAACACGAACTGGCCTTTCAGCTTGATCCCCGTTGCCATCGTAGGCGCGCAGAGGTTCTACTCAACGTTTGTCGACATCCTCAGTAAGTCTTTCTTCTCTCCCGTCGGCCCCCACTTACGCAGGAGTCATTGCCGGGCAGGCGTCATCGGATACTGGAGCACGGCGTTTGCAGGGATCGTCATCGCTGAACATGTCCTCTTTCGGGGCTGCTCGGCTTCGGAGACGGTGTACGAGGTCGCGGCATGGGACGCACCGAGGTTGCTCCCGAGGAGTGGGCCGGCAGTTCTGGCGTTCGTATGTGCGTTCGGCGCGCTGGTGCCGTTCATGTCGCAGGCGTGGTACGTGGGACCGGTCGCGCGGGACGGGTCGGGGGATTGTGGGGTCTATGTCGGGTTCGTGGTCTCGGTGGGGACGTATGCGGTGTTCAGATGGGCGGAGAGGTGGTGGGACCGTCGTAGAGAGAGGACACAATTTACGCTTCGAGTGGGAAATGCTGCTGAGAAGGCATAGGCGTTTAGGGGTGGGTACACCAAAAGCGAAGCTTCACAATGGAATTTGATTTTCAGACTCGGTATCTCCAGTACACCCAGAAAAAGTGCTGTAGAACAAGGCTGGCATGTGGATGGACGCAAATGCGCCCAGAGACACAGTATATGTAACATCAAACAACAAGGGGAAATTCATCGAAGAGTGAATCATATGGTAGATGCGCGGTGCGCACAAGCGACTGACTCAAAGACTGTATATGAACCATGCACTGCGATCCCCAAGGTTCCCGGGCTCTTCCTCCTTACAGATGCCCATCGTCCGCCTCGCCGCTTTCAATCGATTCTCTCGCCACAAGTACGTTAGGTTGACAATCGAGCACACCGCCATTCCAACGGACATCCCAAGGAGCGTGAGCGTGGCCGTGGTGTAATTTGGCGCAGGAGAGATTGAACCAAGCAACCAGGCGGCAAGAATGGCACCGGAAAAGTTCATCATATACCCCACGGCGAGCGCGGTCGCTCGCCGTGTGTGCGGGGCGCTGTTGTTGGAAATCCATGCCCACACCGCTGGCGGTGTGCCGAGTGCCCCAGAGACGGAGAAAAAGAGGGACCCATAGCGGACGTGGCTCGACGTGCTCACTGCACACGTTCAACAAATAAACACTCGTCTAATCAACTGGCTCATCGACATACCGTAATACATGGTGTAGCCGATCGCCTGCAGAAGAGAGAAAATAATGACCATGAGTGCACGGCATTGGTGCCGGTCTGATATGATGGCTGCTATCAAGGACACTTGTATCAAGACAGCATGAACAAGTTATGAAAGACTGTCGAGTACGAAGGGACATACAAACAAAGGAAACGGTATATGGAGGGACGCTCATCAGTTGAGCTTGGTTCCCTATATATCCGACACTGGCAACAACTGTCGGCTCGAAGCTGACGTCGCCCGATTGTCAGCATCATAATGGATCATATCTAAGGAAGAAGGCTTACTAAACCACACCAGCAAATGTTGCACCTGGCAGCTTCCTCGTCAATATATCGACACAAAGTACCATCAGTTTACATCAACGTCACCAGTGAAAAAGAGTGCGGGAGCAAGGAACCACAAATGTGGTGACTTGGCGGCTTGAGCAACTTCGCTCCAGCTGAACTGGTCCTTGGTTTCGTCTTCCGACATTGAACCCGCTTTCTTGAGAGCGGAGACAACATGCGCCCGCTCATTGACCGTGAAGAAACGCGCGCGTTCAGGCGAACGAGGAAGAAGTGCAAACGAGACCACACCGAAAACAACAGTGAATACGCCTTCCTACCTTGATGGATGAGCGTCGGGGATGGCATCGCCTGTGTGCAACGCACCAGAATGAATATCCACGCCCAACCTGGCTTTCCACTCTTTTTGCTAGAAATGCGATCGATGGCAGCGGCCAACAACCCGGAGAAAGCACCCGCTAGCGACGATGTCGCGTAGAACATTGCAATACTGGTGATATCGTCGGATAACATACATCAACTCTGGTTGATGCGGCTTACCGAGTCTGTAGCTTTCTCCGAGGATAGAAAAAGGATAGATAAAGAATGATTCCGGGAACAAGACCGCCTGACCTCCGGTAAATGCGGAGAACGATAGCTCGGAAAATAAGTCCGAACCTTCGAGCAAGCCGAGGAAGATTCGACAGACCAGTAATCCGGAATAATCACTGACCAGCCCTTGTCCTCCACTATGAAAAAATAATACCACGACCACCGGCGTGACGCTCACCTTGTAGTGCAAACAACACCCGCAATACAACCATCGCGGAAAGTATATGGTCAGGCCCTCTGATGAGACGATCGATGTCATAACCACTGTGGGCACTCACCTTGTGCAGTGGAGACAAAACCCCATAATACGGCCATTGCAGGAAGCATACGGTTAGGCCCCACGTACTGCATTAATATTAATGATGAAGGATAAACATAGATATTATGTCAACAATTTCATAATTTACCTTTAATAGTAAGGTCGATGGAAGCTGGGCCGCAACCAAAGAACTGGAACATGATAAGCTGATTGTTGAGATTACGAAAATGGCTCAGGCCACGAACGCGCTAGTGACTGTCAAAGCGACGGTATACTAAGAAGCTCCGAGTCGTGAGCGTGGGAAGTGAATTGTCTGAAGTGCCGTATTACCTGGTAATGCGACATCCCCAACGATTTCTGCAAGCCGGCCACACTTGCATTGGCTATGTTGGACCTGTCCTGCAAACCGATCATGATGTCAATACTTGACATATACATCCAGTCTGGGACAGAAGCTCACCAAGAGATTGAGAAGATGGAAGATCGTGACTGATGGAATGATCCATACATCAAGCTTCCTCCACAGAATGCTTTCTAACGCAGTGAGCTCAATCTGTGATAACTGTTCTTCTTCCTTGAGCTCTGCAGGCTCATCGACGGTGTGTGTGGTTGAAGGCAAACGAGATATTATGGTATGTTTCACCATTGTGCACTGGGGGGAAGCAATGAAGCACCCTGATTTTTTAGAACACACCTGTATATATACATACGTCGGGTACTATAAACCACACGGTGAAATGCGAATGAGGGCTTGGACATTTCCTTAATAATTAAAACCATGATCCCAAGCAAGGGGATTCAGCCTGAGCGGTGATTTCATCATATGTACCTTGCTCGGTGCGCCGTACTAAGATACATCCATGTTTGATTTTAGTTACAATGGTACCACTCCTGGATATTATTATTAAAGTTATGTACTTACTTGAGTTTGCTTCCAGACGCGACAAAACCTATTGGGTCCATCCAAGCTTCTCCAAGTCGATATGCTTTGACTGCAAAAACATATTACTCATCGCAGCGTGGAGAAAGAGGACAGGAGGCGCCACGGATGGCAGAAGCGTGGCCACGGCCACCTCGACAGATCAGCGGACCTGAACGAGAACGGAATACTGATAACAGCTTGCGATCAATTACATAATTAGACGCATTTCTTCCACTTGGCAGTCCCAAAAACGGGCTCTTCCCCTAAGTACTAGTCTTCTCTAGCGGTGTGGGAAAGCGAGGCCTACCATTTTGGGTCGAATGCGAAGATGGTATTCGGAAGGCAAGTGGGACAGTCGCTCTCGCCCTCCCCATAATAGTAGATGCCACCAAAGACCTGTAACAGACCGGGCCATGGTCCGTCTGGGCCATCTGTGAGTGTTTCTCTCTCTCTCTCTTTCCTGTAAGCCTCGACATCGACAATGGCACTGTACAATGGACGATGCCGCGACCACAACGACGCCACGACCACGACAGGCTACGACATTGACCACAACATGGACGACGGCGATAGTAAGCGCGACTGGACCAAAAAGGAAAGTCGTCCTAAAACGGAAGGGAAGGAGCGCCGACTCGGGAATCAGACAGGGAAAAAAGCATCGGCGATCGTGAGGCGAATACCGACACAAAGATACTCCCACACTATGGCGTAGAAACGCACAGGTGCGTACTCCAACACCAACTCCAACACCAACACCAACA
>JBBPME010000052.1:66535-79991 GCA_038090155.1 Rossbeevera pachydermis
CAACACAATTCATGACCTCAGAAACCTACAGTATCGCACCTATCGTGCGCACCGAATGAGTCGACACCTCGTGGTATCAAATGTTTTCTGGTTGTAGCCAACGTGAACGTCCTCGCGTACGTGCCTTCAGTACCCATCTGGTCTTCGTAGATGGTGCCGTTCATGTCTCGGCGTGGCACACGGGACCGGTCGCGTGGGACGGGTCGGGGGGTTGTGGGGTCTATGTCGTGTTCGTGGTTTCTATGGGGACGTATGCGAGAGGTGGTGAGATCGTACTGAAGGAATTTGCGAGCAAGTGGGATATGCATCATGGCTACATTCTCGAAAACCAAAAATGAAGTTCCACAACGAAATTTTGATTTCTTGAGGCCCAATGTACTTGGCAGTACCCAGCTCCAGTACACCAGATAAATAAATACAGAGATTCATATCGTAGGGGTATGTTTCACTCACGAACAAGTGGGACCAACTCAAAGATTATATATGAACCACGCACTACGATCCCCAAGGTTCCCGGGCTCTTTCTCGCGCATCCCAATCGTTTGCCTTCTCACCGCTTTCAATCGATTCTCTCGCCACAAGTATACCAGATTTGCTGTCGAGAATACCACCATCCCGATGGACATCGAGATGAATGTGATCATTGCTGCGGTATAATTTGGCGCAGGAGATATCAAACCGAGCAACCAGGTGGCGAGTATGCCGCCGCTCGGGGTCATCATGAACCCCACGGATATCACAGTTGCTCGTCGTGTGTGCGGGGCGCTGTTGTTTGCGAGCCACGCAGACATCGCTGGCGGTGTGCCGAGTGCACCGGTGACGAAGAAAAAGAGGGATCCATACCGGACGTGGCTTGACGTGCTCGCTGCAGCGTTGTCCCATATTTAATGAATAAACGGTCCTCTAATCAAATGGCCCATCGACGTACCGTAAAACATGGTAAATCCGATCAATTGCAGAAGAGAGAATATGATGGCCGTGAGTCCACGACATTGATGCCGGTCCGATATGACAGCTGCGATCAAGGTCACTGGTGTCGAGACAGTGTGAGCCAGTCGTGAAAGGCTGTCGAGTACCAAGATACGTACGAACAAAGGAGACAGCATACGGAGGGACACTCATCAGTTGAGCCTGGTTGCCTGTGTAGTTGAGATTGGAAACGATGATTGGCTCGAAGCTAACGTCGCAATCATTAGCGTAATAAATGGACATTTATAGAACAGATTCACTAAGTCACTCCAGCGAATGTCGCACCTGATCACCCTCCTCGTCAGTAAACACAAACAGTCATTAATTTACATCAACGTTACCACTTAAAAAGAGGACAGGAAGAAGGAGCCACAATTGTGGGGACTTGGCGGCTTCAATGACTTCTCTCCATCTGAACTGGTCCTTTGTTTCGTCTTCCGACACAGAGCCAGCTTTCTTGAGAATAGAGACAACATGGGCTCGCTCATCAACCGTGAAGAAACGCGCACGTTCAGGCGAACGAGGAAGGAGCGCAAACGAGACCACACCAAAAACAATGGTGAATAAACCTTCCTTCCTTGATGGATGAGCATCAGGATGGCATTGCCTATGTGCAACGCACCAGGATGAATATCCATGCCCAACCTGGCCTACCGCTGTTTTTACTATTGATCTGATCGATTGCGGCGGCCAACAATCCGGAGAAAGCACCCGCTAGTGCCGACATCCCGAAGAGGATTGCAGTGCTAGCAATGTCGTCAGGTAGTATACATTAACACAGAATGATAGCTTACCGGGTTTGCAGTTGCCTTCGAGGGTAGAAGATTGATAGATAAAGAACGATTCCAGGACCAAGCCCACCTGGTGACCAATAAATGCAGGTAACAATATCTTAGAAAATCCGAACCTTCGAACAAACCGAGGAAAAATCGACAGGCAAGCAATCCAGAATAGTTACTAACTAGCCCTTGAACCTCCACTGTGAATTTGATATCACGACTACCGTGGCGCTCACCTTGTGTAGTACAAACAATACCCCACAATACAACCAAGGTAGGAAGCATACGATCGGGTCCCACAAACTGCAATGATCACAGGTATAAATATGATGCAGATATTATGCAAAGGATTTCCAAAGTCACAATTCACCTTTAACAGTAAGGCGCATGGAACCATGGTCACGAACAAAGAACTGGCACAACATAAGCTGATTGCTGTGATTACGAAAATGTGGGCACGAACGTGCTGGTGACGGTCAAAACAACGGTGTACTATGAATAGTTGGTGAGCGGAGGAAGCAAATCGTCTGAAGCACCCTGCCACTAGTGCTTACCTGGTAGTGCGAGATCCCCAACGATTTCTGCATGCCCGCCACACTTGCATTAGCTATGTTGGACCTGTCCTGAAATTAACGTTAATACTCGAGGCCTGCACTAGTAGGGTCTGGCCCAGAAGCTCACCAAGGTCCCGAGTAGATAGAATATGGTGACAAATGGAACAATCCATGCATCAAGCTTCCTCCACAGAACGCTTTCTAACGACGCAGCGCGCTCAATCTGTGACAATTCATCTTCCTTGAATTTTGTAGGCTTATTCACGATGTTTGTGGTTGAAGGTAAATGGGACGTGCTAATTTTCACCATTATGCACTAGGGGGAGGAGATGAAGCACCCTCTGATCTTTCAGAACATATAAATATATCTGCGTCACGTAGTAGTACGTACGCACCGTGAACACAGGGACACCCACCAATGAGAAATGAACACTTGGACATGCCAGATTTATCAGCAAGTTGGCTGAAAACGTAATTGTTTTCATTGAATCATGATTCCATGAATGTGTTAGGTAATTCACCATACCCTTAAGAGTTTATAACAGCACTAGTAGTTCCATCATCATGATAGTAGTACCGAGCGTGAAAGCTTCAATGAAGCCTGTCAGTGACAGTCCATCCAGGCTGAAGATTTTGATTTTATTGTTAATATACTTACTTCAAGTTTGCTTCAGAACGTGTGGCAGCGGGCGCATGACATGCATGACAGCAGCTTGCCTCTTTTGATTGGTGTGACGTTGAATATCCTCAGCGTTGCCTTTTTTGGACTTACAGCAGTGCAGTGCAGCAAGGACACTCATTGGTACATACTACACTCGAATGACTTTTACTTGATCTCACAATAACCGAGTCGCGCTCCTGTCGGAGAACTTTCAAGCGAAAACAGTTGTAAGCGAAACAAGGGGAATACATCGAACATGTAATGTTTTGTCTGCTGACAATATCGTATCATTCGTGTAACAGTGCACATACAGCTGGGTTCAATCGATCCGGATTCAAAGACTGTATACAAACCATGCACTGCGATCTCCAAGGTTCCCGGGTTCTTCTTCCTTGCACATCCCCACCGTTCGCCTCAGCGCTTTCAGTCGATTCTCTCTCCACAGGTACACCAGGTTGACCGTTGACAACACCACCATCCCGATGGACATCCCGATGGAAGCGATCGTTGCTACAGTGTAATTCGGCGCAGGAGAGATTGAGCCAAGCAACCAGGTGGCGAGCATGGCACCAGAATGAGTCGCCATGAACCCTACAGCTATCGCAGTCGCCCGCCGTGTGTGCGGGGCGCTGTTGTTGGCAAGCCATGCCAACATCGCTGGCAGTGTGCCGAGTGCGCCGGTGACGAAGAAAAAGAGGGATCCATACCGGACGTGGCTTGACGTGCTCGCTGTCGCATGGTCACAGGTTTAATGGATACATACTCTAATCGAATGGCCCATAGACGTACCGTAAAACATGGTATAACCGATCACTTGCAGAAGAGAGAAGACGATGGCCGTGAGCCCACGACATTGGTACCGGTCCGAGATGACGGCTGCGATCAAGGTCACTTTGTTTAAGACAGCGTGAGCCAGTCATGAAAAGGCTGTCGAGTACAAAGATACACACAAACAAAAGAAACAGCATACGGAGGGACGCTCATCAGTTGAGCTTGGTTGCCTGTGTATCCGACACTGGCAACAATGGTCGGCTCGAAACTAACGTCGTGATTGTTAACGCCATAACGAATGTCTAAGGAAGACTCACTAAACCACACCACCATATGTCACACCTGACGACTTCCTTGTTAATAGATTGACACAAATAACCATTGGTTTACATCAACGTCACCAGTGAAAAAGAGTGCGGGAGCAAGGAACCACAGATGTGGTGACTTGGCAGCTTGAATGACTTCTCTCCAACTGAATCGGTCCTTTCTTTCATCTTCCGACACAGATCCAGCTTTCTTGAGAGCGGAGATAATGTGCATTCGTTCATCAGCCGTGAGGAAGCGCGCGCGTCCAGGCTCTCGAGGAAGAAGCGCAAACGAGACCAACCCAAAAACGATGGTAAATATGCCTTCCTTCCTTAATGAATGAGAATTGGGATGATATTACTCGTGCAGAACCCACCAGGATGAATATCCACGCCCAACCTGGTTTACCACTCTTTCTACTAGAAATTTCATCGATGGCGGCGGCCAACAATCCGGAGAACGCGCCCGCTAGCGACGAGGTCGCATAAAGGATTGCAATACTAGTGTCACGGTCGTGATGTAACATCCAGCAACTCTGGTTGATGGCTTACCGAGTCTGTAGCTTTCTTCGAGGATAAAAGAAAGAAAGATACAGAATAGTTCCAGGATAAAAACCACCTGGCCACTAGTAGTAAATGCAAAGAACGATAGTAGGAGCTTAAAGGATCCGAACCTTCGAACAAGCCGAGGAAGATTCGACAGGCCAGCAATCCGGAATACTCACTGACCAGCCCTAGACCTCCCATGAGACATTTGATACCATAACCACTTAAACACTCACCTTGTGCAGTGGACATAAATCCCCATAATACGGCCATGGCAGGAAGCATAAGGTCTGGCCCCATGCGCTGGAATGACAAAAGATATATATAGGTATGAAGGTGTTAGGTAAACGATCGTGATTTACCTTTAACAACAAGGTGGACGGAAGCTGGGCCACGATCAAAAAACTGGCACAAAATATTCAGCTGATGCCAGAGATCATAAAAAAAATGAATGTTTGCACTAACACAATGGTCACAGTCAAAGCGACGGTATACTATCAATATTTGGTGAACGCAAGAAGCGAATTGTCGACCCGGAGACACCCTAGTACTGCCAGTGCTTACCTGGTAGTGCGATATTGCCAACGATTTTTGCAAACCAGCGACGCTTGCATTAGCGATGTTGGTCTTGTCCTACACACCAATGTCAAAACTTGAACTATACCGTGACACTACAATTGGGCTCAGAAGCTCACCAAGGTAGCGAGTATATAGAAACTGGTGACTAATGGAACAATCCATGTGTCAAGCTTCCTCCACAAATTGCTCTCTAACGCATTGCGCTCAATTTGTGATAATACCTCTTCCTTGAGTTCTGCCGAGTCATCCAATGTGTGTGAAGTTGAAGACAGACGAGACATATGAAGTGAGGCTGAAGTGGGGCCTCGGGGTACGTCGTACCCTGATCTTTAAAGGCACTGGATAATATATCTACGCCGTGATATTGGCACCTTACTAGGTACCACATTGGTGCCATCCCCACAGTAATATATATACTTTTAGCACAGATTTGTTCTATGTTCCACCTGTGAGACACTCTCAAGAGTCTCAAAGTGCGTCGCAAAGATGGACGGTCTGGGGGACAGATGTCCCTGCGGCCTCCGAGCGAATCTGCGCCAGCATGGATTTCGATGTCACCATCCAGTCACAATGCTCTGGTAACGCCAGATAGTAAAGGTCATCTCAAGTACATCTCAAGTACCAAATAATATTTTGTTAACATGCTTCAGCGAATCCAGAAGTTGACCCCATACATTTTCCTTATCCATCCTAGGATGATTGTGATACCTTGACGCGATTTTTCCTGCTTTTCAAAGGGACAGAGACAGTCCTAACTTCAGATAGCATCTCCCAGTTTCCTAGACTTTTGCCCCTCCCGTGGCACATCTCGTTCGTTTCCACCCCTGTCGTGTCCCGGCCTCTCCGGAACTCACTCACAGCACATTACAAATTTATTCCACCCTGCTGCCACTGTACCGAACTCAGTCCAAAGATATATACCATTTCACATGTCTTTCTTCCCCAACCAAAGTTTCAGGAGTATCACCAGGGCCGGTTGGCAAAGCAGCCGTCGTCGTGCGTGCATGCCTAAATAGCCTAAGGCACACAACGACTCCTAGACTCTCCCCCCCACACACGCATCGTCATAGGATCGAAGTTTCAAAACGGCCAACCACTTGCGTGTATGGTCCCCCAAATCCATAACCGCTCGCATGTTACACAGCGCTTAATTACGTACGGGTCACCAGGGTCTTGATACATAAATTGTTCGATTGAAAGGGGATCTCGCCGTCGGAGTGCATGAATCCGACATTCCAGTAACAATGGTGAAATTTCTCCAGTTTCAGAAGTCACGCACAAGGAACGTACTTTCGGAAGACTTGTTTACGAAAAAGCGTCTTGGAATCGGTCAAAGACATAGTCTCTGTTTTAATGGTCCGCTTCGTCCACGGTCAGCACTCGGGCTGGGCTCGATCCAGATTCAAAGACTATATATAAACCACGCGCTGCAATCCCCAAGGTTCTCGGGCTCTTCCTCCCTTCTTATTGCCCGCCTCCTCACCTCTTTCAATCGATTCTCTCGCCACAAATATACCAGGTTGGCTGTCGAGAACACCACCGTCCCAACGGACATGCCGACGAACGTAATCGTTGCTGAAGTATAATTTGGTGGGGGAGAGATCCAACCAAGCAACCAGGTGGCGAGCACGATACCACACTGGGCTAACATAAATCCTAAGGCTATCACGGCTGCCCGCCGTGTGTGCGGGGCACTGTTGTTCGCAAGCCACGCCGCCATCACTGACGGTATACCGAGTGCACCGGAGACGAAGAAAAAGAGAGATGCATAGCGGACTTGGCTCGAGGTGCTCCCTGCCAGATTTTCCACGTTCAACGAATAGACACTCTTAGTCAACGAAGTTATTAACGCACCGTGAAACATGCTGGAACCGATCACTGTCAGAAGGGAGAAGAAGATGGCCGTGAGTCCACGACATTGGTACCGGTCCGAGATGACGGCTGCGATCAAGGACACTTGTGTCAAGACAGTATGAGCGAATGGTAAAAACTTTGAGCACGAAGGTACGTACGGACAACAGAGACAGCATACGGAGGGACACTCATCAATTGAGCTTGGTTGCCTGTATATCCGAGATCGGCGACAATGGTGGGCTCGAAGCTAACGTCACGATCGTCAACGCTATAAATAAATATCTATCGAACACACTCACTAAACCACACCACCAAATGCCGCACCTGATAATCTCCTCATCAATCAACACAAACAATCATTGGTTTATGTCAACATTACCACTGAAAAAGAGGACGGGACCAAGGAACCACAAATGTGGTGACTTGGCAGCTTGAATGACTTCTCTCCAGCTGAATCGGTCTCTTGTTTCGTCTTCTGACACAGAGCCGGCTTTTTTGAGAGCAGAGACAACACGCGCCCGTTCATCAGGCGTGAAGAAACGTGCACGTTCAGGCGAACGAGGAAGGAGCGCAAACGAGACCACACCAAAAACAATGGTGAATAAGCCTTCCTTCCTTGATGGATGAGCATCGGGATGGCATTGCCTGTGTACAACGTACCAGGATGAATATCCACGCCCAAGCTGGTTTACCACTTGTTTTACCAGAAATATGACCGATTGCAGCAGCCAACAATCCGGAGAAAGCGCCTGCTAACGAAGCTGTCGAGAAGAGGATCGCGGTGCTGGAAATGTCATGAGCCTGAAGTAATATACAGCAAGATTGATTGATGGCCTACCGCGTCTGTAGTTTTCTTCGAGGATAGAAGAAAGATAGATAAAGAACGATTCCAGGAACAAGACCACCTGATCTCCAGTAAATGCAGAGAACGATAGCACGGAAAGAAAAACCTCGAACCTTCAAGCAAGCCGAGGAAGAATCGACACGCAAGCAATCCAGAATAGTCACTAACCAGCCCTTCGACCCACTGTGAAATGATATAATATCATGACTACCACGATACACACCTTGTGCAGTGGAAACAACACCCCACAATACCACCATAGCAGGAAGTATACGGTCAGGGCCCATACGCTACAATAATGAAAAATATAGATATGCAAGTATCATTTTGTGATTTACCTTCAACAGCAAGGTGGACGGAAGCTCAGACACCACGAAAGAACTTGCATAAGGTAAGCTGGTGCGCGGGATTGCGGAAACGTGGAGACGAACACACTAGTGAGAGTCAAAGCAACGGTGAACTATGAATAATTGGTGAGCGCAGGTAGCGAATCGCCCGAATGCTAGTGCTTGCCTGGTAAGGTGACATCGCCAACGATTCCAGCAAACCAGCTACGCTTGCATTAGCGATGTTAGTAGCATCCTAGAAATCAACGTCAACACTTAGAGCCTACACAACAATCGGAATAAAAAGCTCACCAAGGTAGCAAGTATATAGAAGCTGGTGACCAATGGAAGAATCCACGTATCAAGCTTCCTCCACAGAATGCCATCGAACGCATCGCGCTCGATCTTTGATAATACCTCTTCCTTGAGTTCCGCAGGTTCATTCACTATGTGTGAATTTGAAGACAGGCGAGTCATGCCTGATTCAACCATCATGTACTGAGGGGAAGAGGTGAAGCTCCCTGATCTTTCAGAGCATGGCATTATATGTTTGATCGCTTAGGAACAAACGCTATGCCAAGAATTTCATTTACGTACTGTGCAACCATACAACGACGAATGTAGCCGCATCGCGCAGACACACGTTGATGGGAGTCTGGTCATCTTTTCGCGAGCTTTTTCAATCGCGATCCAGCAGAAGAAGGAAATTTAGTTTTCGTCACCTCTCATATTCCTCGCTTGAAGCTTGTATTTGGTTAGGACGCACTCCATGTCTCGCTGAAGATTCCATTGATTCTATTGAATTTGAAGAATCCTCGCCATTTTTGAAACACTTGCCTACAAATGACGAAACTCGGAGATAACGTTACTGTTCGCTCCACACAGCTCGTTAATTTTCGCCCACAGAGCGTGACGCGTGACCATCATCGACTCGGACGTCCGGATGCATTTCTGATGTTCGCTGTCACCCTCATTGATTGTTGTAATCGTTATCATTGGAAAGGTTTCAGAGGTAGCTTGAAGATTTGTCGCTAATAGCTATCCGTGACATTTGGCCCTTTGGCACCAATGAGACCACGTCGCAGCCTAGGCTACCAGTCACCAGTGAGCGTTTGAGCGCTGATATTTGTGATGGACATGGTGTACCAGAATCCCCTATCTATACCGACATGCCTATCGGTCTCGATTTCCATTTCACAGAAGAACCATGTTTTTGCCAGCGAACCCTTCAAGGAGATGTCCCTGGCAACCTTGATGATATCAAGCGATTACTCAACGAGCGGCAAGACGTTCTGGCGCGGTCACTGTCTGGGTCCGAGTCGGGTAAGACGGTTTCAAATGTTCATTCATTTAACACGTCACAGATTACGGGTCTTATACGCGCCCAGTTTCAACCAGGGCGACCCATGGCCTCCTAGTGACAATCTCATGTGCCCGACAAATGCACTTGAGGAAGATTTGGCTTCGTTGACATTAATGGGGGAGCGCTCAGAAGTCGCTGCTAATCGAGTTGCTATGGTCCAGGGGGAGCACGACTTGTACATGCATGTTATCAACGGCGTTGCTATCACCTGATAATCACCGTTCAAGGCCACAATGGATCACCCGGCCTTCAAGATACCTGGTCATATGATTATCGTTGACAAAGCACACTAGGGTGGCTAGTGTTCGAATGGGAAAAGGAGGAACGAATGATCGGGTTATCATGATCGTTTGACTTGCCATGACTCCGAGTCAGATAACACTCATACAACCAGGGGTCGTGAAGCTAACATCAAGTATCAATTCCAGCACTCCTCTACAATTCTCCCCTCGCGTACCATCATAGAGACAAAGTCGTCCGCGTCCTTTGTCGACATGTTCCCAAACTCTTCCACTGCGTCCCTCACAGCTTCACGTACTGCAACGGGCATCTTGTTCGAAGATCTGAAATCATGTTCGGCCTCTTTCGTCGACTGACTGGCCTCATGATGTTGCTACTCACCCAGAGATTATTAACATGCCTCGCTGCACACCGAGAAGCTGCCACACGCTTTCCTTATCCATCCGTAAAAGATCTTGAACATACGTCCTCTTTGCACCTTCCGGGCCGTCGCGCGAGAATGCAACACGATAAGTGAATTTTCCCGCCTCACTATATGTTTCCCACTCTGCGCCATAATGGTGGTCCTTTGAGGCTGATCGACAACCAAAGTAAAGTGTCGTCGCTGGATAGCGTCGGAAACTACAATACTCAGGACGCTTCGAAAAGACTAACCATAGGATCCTGCGTGTACACGGTCTTCTATGACTGCTCGCATTGGAGCGATGCCTGTACCAGGCCCAACACATATGACCGGTGTTCGGGGATCTCTGGGAAGTGATATCAAGCCCCGTTCGATAGTAATGCGTAGTTTATCCCCTACGGGATACCAGGGTCTCAACACACCACCCGAATTGTTTGACAGAGGGGAGATCTCACCCACCAGGTTGGAGCGCAGCAAGGAAACTCGTACAGACACCTTTTCGAGGCACTCGGAGCTTTGTACGGTACCTGACGATTGCAACGCACAAGTGAACTTCGCATGGATGTCTCTGTGGCGTTTCATGAGTACGGACCGAGTCACGCCACAAATAACATACTTTGGCAGAACTTGCTATCGAAAACTGTCGTGGGCGAAGGGGAGGGAATAGATCAAAGACATAATCTCTGGGTATTCGCACCGACCGAAATTCGGTCAATACTTCTCTAATGGTGCGCTTCGTTCGCTGACAATAGTCATATAACTCGTCCTAGGGGATGGTTAGTCTGTAAACACTGCCTACCGTGAACCACTTACGGCGCCTTCTTTAGAAACAAATTCATCCAGCTTTTCCCGTTCCATTTCATCGGTAGCAAACCATCGAAGGAGTTCAAAGAAGGACCGACGAGGGACCGCATTGAAATCGAGGTAACGAGTGAAAAGTTTGCGAAGCGTCGTAACCTGAGGGGTATATGGAGGTAATGTTTGATCTGTGCGTGTTGATGAAAAAATTGCAAGCGGAGCACAAATTACATACCCTTCATCGCGTGCACGATAGAAAAAGACTCGTCAGCTGTATTTGCCCACCCCATACACAACAGCAAGCTATCCACCTCGGACGCCTGTGCAAGGGGATGGATAACAGCAACATCTCCTGGTAGATAACTATCCCATCGAAGTCAGTATAGACTGATGAAAGTGACATCCACCTACTCCATTTCCATATCTGAGATAAATTCAAAATGTCTGACATCCTGGAACCAATCCTCTGCAGTAATTCGACGGTTACACTTGACTGTCATATCCCAATACTTCTCGTCGGCGTCCAGGGGATCCAGGCATTCAGTTCTTAAAGGGACAGAGGCGGTCCGAACCCGAGACGGGGGTTTCTCAGCTTTCCGAGGCACATCGAACGAATCACAGGGGTATAGCTCCAGCAATTTCACGACCAGTTGTTCGACCCATGGGTCGAGTGCACCTTCGACGCTGCAGTTGGATCAATATTCTATTCACCACAGTAAAGCCTTATGACTTACCCTAGTGGATGCTGGTCGTCTCCTTCCCCTCTGGCACAAATCTCACGTCCTCCGAGATTAGTGAGCCGGCGGGCCAACTTCTTCGCTGGCCAACAAAATTTTTCATAGGCAGAGTCGCCTAACCCAAAGATGGCAAAGTCCATGTCCTCGAACAGATCACGGGGTAAATCTGAGCGGAGAAGGGTATTCCATAACAGCGTCATCGCACGCGGCTCCGTGCCCGACCCAGTGGTTGCGACGACGAATACGACGAGAGATTCCGATATCAATTCTTCCTAAGAAAAATTAAGAGTGATCAGGAAGGGATGTTCAAAAAAGTCACGTACCAGGGGATAGGACCCAATGCTGCACACCCGACCGTGAAACCGGCCTCTGCGACACTCTCTTGCGATCCGATCGCAGACATCTTGCGCTGTCCCGGTTTCAGTTGCATACAGAATCAAAATGCTGTGGTTGTTGTAGTTCTCTTCCTCCTGGACATACTGTGTACTGGCCAACATTTTGTTGCAGGTATAATTATCGGACAAGGATCCGAAAGTGACGAGGCCAAGGCGGTGTTATTTGTCCGTATCAGGATTACCCCTAACTTTCCATCTTGAGATGGCTCGCCCTTCCGTGTCTTCTTTTCGAGGACGTTGCTTCCTTATAGTAGCGGACCGTTGGTGTCTTGCCCACCGAGTCGCCTTTCAAGCACCGATCCATGCCCAACACGTTCGAACTTCCGGTTCGATGCTGTCATGTTCACGGCGCTATTCGGCCGAACGGACCACACTCGCCCTGATACTCTTTGGTACACAATTCGGGCTGCCTCTGCTAATATGAGGCTCCCCTTTCGACCCAGACAGTCGACGGCCCGCTCTAGGGCGAATCCGATCTACCATTCGTCGTCATCCTCGTGTTGCGCCTTTCTTCATCAGCAAATCCCAAAAGAGCTGTCCACCCCTGTGCAATTGGTTACAGTGGTGACAGCGGTACAAAAAGGTCCCGGGCTGTGCAAGGCACTACAGAGTGACATACAGCGCTGGCCAGATTAGGCTTGGTTGTACAGTACCGAACCGTGCCGGTTGCCTGCCGCGAGGGCTTGGCATTTACCAGCGCTGTACAAGCGACTAGCCCACTGGCCAAGGGATCGGTGCTGTCAGCGCTGTCTAAGTCGATCGGTCCTGTCCAAGCAACCACAGCGTGCATCGTTGGTGTACAGATTAGTCATGCTGTACAAGCGACCGGCTCTGTGCAAGTGTCCAGCGCTTACGACTGCCCGTACAGTACATTGTTAGTGTACAGATCAGTAGACTGTGTAGGTGCTGTCGTCTTGTTGCAATCCTGTCACTGTCCTGTCGCTGTCCCGACCAACCGACCAGTGGCTCTGTCCAAGTGTCCAGCGCTGTAATACCGTGACGGCCACCCAATACTGTTGGTACTGTAGACTCTGCCGGTGCCATTGTCCTGTCGCTGTCCTGTCGCTGTCCTGTGGTACCGTGTCTTTTCTCACATGAATTGCAGAAAAGAAACCATTCATTCGATACTCGAGGCAAACAAACATATGCGTTAATCTAAGCAAACTGCGAACTCATCGTCGTCATTTGTATCGACAAGGACCTTCGACTTGTAACCAATCCTGTTGATGTCAATCAGATAGCTATCCAGTTTCAGTTTCAGTTGTGAGTGAGAGAACCTACATCCCAGTGTGAGCCCAGTCTTCAAGCGTTTCCTTAAGCTTTGGACCGTGA